>JABXWE010011147.1:0-14137 GCA_014611495.1 Limonius californicus | reverse complement strand
ATAAATTACGATGAGAATTTCCCTCATTTTCTATTAACCAATAATAAGTCTCTATTTTGAATTTATCCACCAATTAGGCTGGTATTATACTGGTAATACCCCTAGGGAAATTACCGGTATAATCAACTCGTATTGGTTCAAATTTCGAAATAGAAGACATTCAATTGGTTGACAATGACATAAGTAAAAATATCAGATGTCAAATTTATTTTATTCGCGAAATTCTCTGAACAAATACCCCTCGTTCAGGCATATATCCTTAAAATTTTTCCTTGCTGCCTTGCATGCGTGTTTGTTGCCCCTAAAAACTGCCCGCGCGCTACGCGCTTGGGCAGTTTTTGTTGCAACAAACACTTGTGCGACAGCGCGGAAAAATTTTCAGTAATATGCCTGACACTTGGGATATTGTATATGAAAATTTTGCACTAACCTGTTCCAACCAATCAGAAGCCTTTATTTTGAACCGTTACCATGGCAACGCAAGTGTTTTTCGGAAAAATTTTTCAGCTTGGGTAAGACCCTGGAGTGAATTATAGTGCAAATTTTTCGACGTAACAATTACTATCCCTTGATTAATACTTACATTAAGTACACGTAACCAGTTTTCGAATATTTATTTTTTAAACTTAGAAATACATAACAAAACAAAATTACAATTAAAATATATTATTTATATCGTTGAGTGACGTTTATAGATAATATGTCAATATATATATTAAATTGCAAAAACGTGCAAAATTTTCTTACCGAATACCACTCGACGTTAAATTAAAATCCGGAAATTTTTTCTCGGTTATGAATATTTTAAGAAAATTAATAATAATTTTCAAAATATTCATACCCTCGAAAAATTTCCGGAAATAATTTAACCTCTAGTGGTATTACAAGTGATAATTTTAATAGGTGTTGTAATAGCAGATTTATTTTTACTGTATTTTTTTACTAATTTTTGTAATGTTTTTGTTACAGTTAACCGTTTAATACCTTAAGCTTGTTCATTTACAATTCTTGCTTCGAAGTCGGTTGTTATAAATTTCTAATTGTTCTAATTGTTTAAACTTAAATTGTTAAATGAAAAATGATTTACTTAATATTTGCAAAATCCGTGATCATTTGATTTATTAAATTTAAAACGGAAGTTTCTGTAACAATGTTGATGTACGTATAATTCTTATAATGCCAGAAAGGGACGAAAATGTATATGAACATTCAAATCAAGCTCTTTTAACACGAATGCAGATCTATATATTTTTAATCGTACTGTAAGTTTTACTAAACGATGTACGAATTTTTCACACTTATATGGAATAATAATAACCCGCTAAATGTTGCTATATCCTGTTTATGTGAAGTTTTAATATTTTAAGATATTGCTAACGTTATAATTTGCCTGGACATTTTGACAAGTGACATCATTTTAGATGTATATGACGCCATAAAGAAATAAAAAACTCATCAAGTTTTAAATATCATTGAATTTTTAATAGTTACCTGTAGGAAATTAAATCTTTAGTTTTATTTGAACTGTCATGTAACTTCCCATATTTCCGAAGCGAATTTTCTATAACTCATGTATTCGTTTTTTATTTTTAAACTGTAAGTAATAAATGAATAAACATTGAACGAATTATCACGTTGGGGTATACCTATTATTGTTTGAACTCTTATTGAGCACATGCTCTAATTGCAGATATATTTTCAGGGTTTGGTTTTAGGGTGTGTAGTCTAACGTAGTATTCAGGTCGCCGAATAGACTTCCAGTATCATACATTTTCAAGTGATGTAGATCCATGACATAATAATTCATTTAAACCACAATAAAATTTAACATTCTAAGCGTAATTCAATTTCGAAGTTATTTTTAACTGAGATAATCATAGAAAATAAAAATTAGTTTTGTTCAAATGACGTGTTTCAAATGATAGGAGAATTCGCTGGAATACATAAACATTATTGTCTCCATATTAATGTGTTTAATTAGTATAGTGACAGGCCCAACATTTCTTTTTAAACCTGCACGTGCTGCTCATGTGTTAGAGTCATAATTTTAATTAAAACTATTTAAATAAATTAAGATTCCGAAATTTTAGCAATTATTATAAAGGCGAATGCTAATCATTTGTCAGAAGCGATGTTATCGTAAGCACTTCTTCGCGTTATTTATACCGTGCGAACACGTCTTAAGTTGATGTCTCGCTGCGAAGCAATGGGCTTATAAACATGAAAGTAAAATAATTTGTTCAACCTATATTTTAAGCACAAATATCATTGAAAAAAATACGTCCGTTATAATTAAATTTCACAGGTGAATTAGTACTTGAGTAGTAGTCTACATAATGTTGACACAATTATTAAATCATCTAATTACCCACAGAGCTAATTGGCGATTTAGTAAGCAGCCCATAGTTCTCAAATTTTCGGAGGTAAAAGTCAACGCGGGCTTGAGGCGTTCCTCTTGAAAACTGGCGCGCAGTTCAAGGCGAACACGTATCGCAAATTTTTATACGGCTGGTTATCTTTTATCAGTCTGAATAATATTACTCAACAAAGTCGTCTTAAACATTTTGCCAGTCATAAAAACCTCTTACTTGCAGCAAATAAATCTTCTTCGCTGATACATTTGCTTAAATTGTACAGTTGTTCATAAGAAACAGTGATGTATAGTAGCTAACTTACAGTGTGCTGTATAGAATTTTGTTAGTAAAACTTGGTGTGGTCAATGTTAATCTTAATTCGGATGATACCTATAAGCCAAATTTTCAGAATCCAATTTTTGTGAGTTGTTTGCTTATTAAGCTGGCGTAGATTTTTCAAGTAACATGAATATTGAGACATTTTTGTAGAATTGAGCTGGATGTTTGAGCAATATTAAATGGGTTTTTAATTGTAGGCAGCTGAAAGATTAATCCGTGGGTAGGAAAACTTATTAATAAAATTATGCAATTACAACATCATTAATGTGTTTCTTACGCCAGTAACATAAACAAACACTATATTTTCTTGCTTTGAAAGTCTTGCGGTTGCAACCGAAAAATAAGCAGTCATTAAGTAGAACTCACGTTTAGCAACATGAGGCAGTGCTTCGATGTACAAAAGTTTTCTTTTCCGAGCTTTCTCAATTTTATCTCTTTGAATTACGTGTAGAATTCCGTTTAGACCAGCTTCTTTCAATGGTTAGCGAAACTTTCAAAAATATATCCGCTTCCCACGCCAACGTCTCATTTTTAAAGAGCCCACATTCCTTTCAGATCTATTTTTCAAGGTACCTACATCCATTTTTATTTGTTCAAATGTTAATGCTCACAACCCGTTAAGCTTCTTCCTAAAAGTAATTTCGCCAATCCCATATATTGGTATCTACTCCTTATTTTCCATCGAACATTGAATTTTATTAATTTATAATACAAATTTAGAATGATCAAAAGTATTGGTTCTTTTATGAAATTTGGTACCTTTTGGTGTAGATCTGCTTGTTAATACACCATCTAACTAACTGATAGTCGTGTTTATGGCAACCAGAAATGGTCATTGGTGGTTTTTGAATTATTACGAAAATATCTTCCAAAGTTTATGATATGTAGGTATACTTTCTTCCGGAAGTAGCAGAATATTCTATAATTATTAAGATTTCAAAAATCAGCAATTTGGAGTTTTGTATTCTATAATTATCAAATTCACCCAACTTGGCCACCACCGGTGAATTGTTTCATTGTAGCTGCAGGATAATGTCATTTAATTCTCGTAAAAGTGAGCCCATAAAGAACTAAATAATAATGAAAATCAGCAAACGTGTTAAAATACATTCCCGCCACCTAAACCATAAAAATGTGTTTGTCATATTTCGTAATCCATTGAACAATATTTTTAATCACGCTCAGTGGCATATCATCTCCTGCAATGCATTTTCCATTCTTTAACAAGTAAAAGTTTGTTAATGATATTTTTTATCTTGTACGTGAAAGTATATTCACAGCCCCTTATGGGCATTTTCTATTTTAAAATTTTGTACCAGCAACAAAGTGAAACGGTGAGTGTTCAACTCAAAAAAGCTAAATCGCAACATGTACAGAATGTTTCATTCAAATAACGAAAACTAAGATGGCATTTAAAAAAGGTAGAAACATCCGAGCAATGCAACTGTATAGCCATTACCAGGACGTTCCTTTCAAAAAGCAATTAGAAGAATGCAAAAATACGAAACTCGAAACTGTACAGAATGCTCCACCACAAAAAAAACTGATTGGTTAGGGAATGAAACACTATTTTTTTAATTATACATCTTATACCTCCACATAGTTTACAGAATAAAGAACGGTTTTATTTAGCTTTTATTAATATTTGAAGTTCACTTACTATAAAAACGGAAAACTTATAAATTACTTATCTTAATTTGTTTTTAAATAAAGAAAGTGGAGAAAGATGCGTGTATGTTCCAATGCGCTAATATGGTTTATCATAAGTTACACCAGAAAGTACTTTTACTTTACCTACACTTTAAAGCTACTTTACATCATCCTATTAGAAACGCTTAAATAACCTGTTGTCACCAAAGAAAATAGCTATAATAACACAGCTACAATTAAAAAGCGACCACGTGCTGATTCCACGCCTAACTTAGCTAATTAATATATCTGAACATTATCTGAGGCGCTTATTTGCAAAACTCGCTAATCGACAAAAATATCGAAAATCAGTTTTTGGCGTCAAGATGATCTAATTTTAAAGATGGAACGAATGGTAAAATCAGATTTCTACAAAAGTGTCTCTTTAGCACCAAGAAATGCCTTCAAAGTGTGGAGTTATTTGCAAAACTAGCTGTTTGGTTTGACGTTTTACTTGCAAAACTCGTTCTTTGCTTCGCAGCCAATAGCATGTGGTAATCCGTTCACGTGACTAAGCCCACGCAGTACTCGGCTGTATTTCTATAGCACCTTATTAATGAAGAATATTAAGAATTTTTATGAGTACATGTATCAATCAAATAATATTTTTCTATTATTATACAGAAAAATTACGTTTATTTGTATTTTTGCTTAACCTATTAATGAATACTAACTAATTTTATGTTGAATATAGGCAGCTTTTTTACCAAAAACTTTAATTTCATTTGCAAAACTCGTTTTTTGCAATTTTAATTATTTTTTTACAGCGAAACGATTGACATATTAGGTTGTAAAATACAAAATTATTTATCTGCAAGTGCAAAACTATCCACACAAAAAAAAGTGCTTAAAAATCTAGTTCGGTTAATGAGTAAAACGTTTTTTTCGTCTCCTGAAAAATTTGTTAAAAAGCAAATAGCGAGTTTTGCAAATAAGCGCCTCCTGATATCTCCCAGAACTTTCCACACATTACCAAACGCACCCAAAGTCGCTACACCTCAACAATATCCTTCGAAAGAAAGGATCCCGCGCGGTCTTCGTTTGCGGCTTCACGCTTTGAATCCTAGCCTTGTTGGCGATTTTTTGTCTTCATACCAACACGTCTACAACAATAAAAGGAGGTCGTTTGGTATTATGTTACCCTACAGTCACGGCACATACAATAATTAGTATGTGGCTTATTGAATTTCTTTTTCGATGCCTATTACGTACTATTTTGTGCGTGCAGTTCCATAATTTCAGAACAAAAAGGAAAGGTGTTTTAAATAAACCTAGTGATGATTCTGCCTGACTGACTAACTGATTGATTGATTAATGAGAGCTGAGTTTAAATGTAGCACATCTAATGTGTGTACAAGGAACGAATGTGGAAGCTGTTATTAATGATTTATATAAGTATTTCTGACTCCTGGAAAACATGAGTGGTTTACTGTGAAATTGGGGGCAAATATGACCGAAATTCTCAACTGTGATTTAGCATTGAAGAACGTAAAAGACAGGCAAAATAAAACGCTGGAATCGGTTAACCTTCCTCCAAATATTACTTACTGTAACTGAATTAAAAATAAATATAATTTTAATTTTGATGGTCTTGCCCATCAACCTTGCATACAAACCAGTTCTTATGTATGTATGTAAAGTATGAATTGCCAGAAAAAAAGTTAATCGAAGATATAACAGAAATTGTCAGATGAAGAGGAAACCAAATAATGACTTCTTTATAGATTTGGTAAATTTCCAAAATATCGAAATATTTGTGTTCTTGGACATCTCCGTTGTTTCAGAAGTGTACTATGTGTAGAATTACACGCGCAATATATCTTATTGCGTCGCGATTCAGAATATTTTAGCGCGGTTTTGAACAAAACCAAAATTTGTCAAAATATCCGACGGATCAGCATGTTGTAGCTACGAAGATTGAAGAAGCATTAGTTTTGTCTTGTATCTTTAAAAGGGCTGTCGTGTCAGCGTGTTAAACTTCTACGCTGAAGGTCTGAAGTTCAATTCCCAGTGTCGGAACATCGCATTTTTAACGGCTGTTTTCCCTCACAAGGTATTCAGCGAGGTATTCAATCTTCTCCGAATAGAAGTGTTTACGCTTCCCGTGATGCGGAACCCACGTTAGGTCCTCTATGTCTGTGGTACTTTAAAAGTCCGCCACAGAAGCCTATGAGAGAAGATTGCTACATTTCGTAGGAAACAAAGCACTAGAAGAAGAAGCATCCTTTAACCAATTTTCAAGTATATGGGGAATAAGACCTTAACGATAAAAGCGTAGATATAAGATCAAATGACCCCACTATGTCCTAACAAACAAATTCTCTTTCTAGGACGTTTAACTCTTTCCTCACGCTGTAGATGCAGAGAAACGGGATTCGATTATGAATAAATAAAATGATATGTTTCAGTCATCGTCGAGTGATCACTGCTAGATATTTAAATAAAAAATGTTTACCGAGAGAAAAAACTCAGATAGATATACAGCCTACTGAATTGCCTTAGGATTTACGCCAATTCCAGAAAGTAACTCATTCTAAATTTTCTCTAGTAGCTCGATATGAAACAAATCGAATGGTGTCCATCACATCTTCATAAAAAATTGGACATGAAATCTCCATTTTTGTAATGGAAATGAAAATGGAAATCATAAACATGTTTAGGAAAACAAAAACGGAACCAGTAACAGTGTGCTGTCAAAAAATAGTCTTACAAAATTTCCAATTTCCAAAGCTCATTGCGGTACTTGCAGAAGCATCCGCTGGTCCCTGCATGTTTGCATTTAAAGATGACCAATTAGTGCTTACTATGTTTGTTTGTTCAGGGCCGGTGCCCCCAAATTTCCGCTTGCGGCAAACCAGGTTACTGCCACCCTTTTTTGCAGTTGTTGGGAGGGTAAGGGCAAAAGAAATACTAAATAACACTTGTATAGCTATGTAGCAATAGAAATGAAATAAACTATTACGAAAACGTTCGTTTGTGCGTTTACTTTTATAACAGACAGAAAACGAAACCATAACTATTTTCAGACAAATACAAATACTGAATAAATAAAGTTTCAACTTCTGCGCCCCTTCTCTTTGGCAAATTCATCTATATGAAAGCATATAAAAGAATTTTCAGCAGCATAAAACATTTTAAAAATTTCAATTAAAGTATTTTTGTCAATATAATTTAAAACTAGTGACGCCATTCTCTTTTTTAGATATTTCTGATAATTAAAAGTTCATTGATTAAATTGAACGCCTCTACATCAGAATCATCATCATCTGACATGGAGCCGACTCGAGGGTCAATCCTGGATTGCGCCAGGCCCACCCCATGCCAGTAGGTGGGTAGGGATGTACTGGGCAGGGTGGGATTGGGACAATTTTTTAAAATAATTTTGAATCATTACCGGTTAACGCTTGGACATTCATTGGCATAAAATTCAAATAATTTACAGTGATATTGCAATTGGGAAAATTTTTAGTTCGTGGAATTTATGAAAGTATCTACTAAATAATTAAAATCCCACTGATTATGAACTTCATCATATATATCGGGCGCTGCATTGGCTGCTTACCGTGTTTAGCCGGGCCGTTTCGGGCGGCTTTTCGCACTCCCAAGAAATTAAGTACACTTATTTATTACTACAGTTTACTTAATTCTACAGCGTAATTATTAAAAATGTTCTTTCAATACATGATCCGAAAATTCCGCCCTTTGAAAGTGCCGTCTGGGGCGTCGACGCTGCCTATGTTTTTTTATACATAAACTTCCGTTAGAGTTTGAAAATGAAAAATTTGCTGATTTTGAAAAACATTTTAAAGTTATCGTTCTGGGAATACCTTCCTATTTACTTATAATTTAAATTCTGTGGTTTCGCAGAATGGTTACTTTATCCCAAAAGCGGATTATTTCCAAAATATTAGATTAATGTCGAAATGTACTACTCTTATAACTTCAATTAACGTTGGTGTATAACTTAAGAAAGTGAAACAAGAAGGTGCAAAATTTATAAAAACTCGTTTCCTTCGGGAATTGGAAGCCGCAGTAGCGCAGATAAGCAACTATAAAATAAGAACAAATAACTAAAAATTAATTTCATATAATCAAATCTCTATATCTGTATGAAAAGATATGTTTAGACCCTCTACAACTCTCCACAGCCAACTTGCCGCAAATTAAACAGCAGAAGCAAAGTTGTTTTTTCCGAAATTAACAATAATTTGTGTACGAGAAGTATGGCAAATTGCATTGCAAAAACTTTATTTTGAAATTGCTTTAATTGAAGGCGGGTAAAGTAAAAGTAGTTGTAGTGGTATAAATACTTTTCATGGCCGACGGAGGCTAAACTGAAAATCATTAGCTGCCAGTAGATTTTTTAGTTTTAATAACTAACAGTATAGTTCTTCAAAAACATTAAGAGTGTTTCATTTAAGGAAAAAACTATTGACTATCATTGCTGTATAATATTTGTTAATTTTCAATTGAGACTCGTAGTGAGGTACCTAGTATTATGATTTATGCGCCATTTCAAATTTGTATAGTTTGTATATAGTTATAACGTATAATGCCGCCATTCGTCGGGGCTTTGGGGGCAATAGGTCATCCTCGTATCCGTAACATCTTTATGGATATATGACTGGAATTGTTCTGGTTGGTGAAATTAAGTAAAACGGGGGTATTTTCGCCGTCTTGGCGAGGTTAGTTACTAGTTGAAGGTAACATTTGATAAGAATTTTCTGAAAAATTGATATCCGTACACACCGCAAGTATTAGTTGCATGCGGCCCTTACGATGTTTTGAAAAAATCATATTTTGCGGTTCGCGAGGCGTTTATTAATCATGAATTGTGAATGATTCTAAAATTGTATTTCCACTATGAAGTTAATCAAGAACCGCTACAGAAGTAGTCTCTCAAATATTTCTCTACTTTACATTTTATTAGCAGCAACAGAAATTGATGCGGATGTTTCTGAGCTCGTGAATGCTGCAGACCATTCCCAGTCATCACACTGAACCCTCATTTAGTTTTAATGTAATATGTATTGTATTTGAATTGGCTTTTTAAATTAATTATACTTTCTCTAAATATCGTGTTCATTAATCAAATACTTGAGTGTTTCGGAATGCAGTCCGCCGCCTGTTTGACAAATAACCTTGTGGCCCTCACCTTAATCTAAAGTTGGACAACTCTTGTCTATACGGACATTAACATCGGGGATGTTCACTCATACAAGCTAGACTTGTGTACCAGTATTACTTACATTATAAACAAACACCAATAATTTTCATTAGTCGTAGGTCCCGAACCAATTATTTTACTTCAATGATATTTTGCATTTTAGTAGTAATCATCCGTGATCAATTTAGGTAAACCCTCTAGTAAAATGAACTTCTTACAGCATCGTGTGCCAATTTGCATTTTAAACTTTAAAGGCGGTACCATTAAGCAAGAAAACAGCACGCATACAGATACAATTGCGCGATCGGTGTCTAATGTAAAAATATGAAGTCACCCAAGATAAGTCACGTTACGCAACTTCTTGTGCGGCACAAATGATAGGAATTCTGCAGCCTCATTGTATGTGAATGCGAGTGCATTGTCTGCCTTTTAAACAGTGTGGTCTCCAAGCCCTTGCTGCGGTTTACACTTGTTCAGTTTTAAAAACACACCCAGATTGCCAGAAGCAAAGTGTGCCATGCAAACTAGATTAGGTCGTGTAATAAAGCATGGCGTTATAAAATTTCGTGGACTAAAAGTATATTATAGCTATCGTGTCAAAAGCGAAAGTTGATGTTGGTAAAATTAAGTCTGCGTGGAAATTGCAAGAAGAAATAAATTATCTTAAGGAATAAACGTAAGCGTTGCATGATGTTGAATCGCAGACAATTAATTAATTTTCCAAGTTGTTTACTTACTAAAGCTTCCAGAAAATTTACAAATAACTGTCACGAATTAGAAATTAATATATTAACACTGCTGCAATAGTATTCTACTCAACCCTTCCTTCTACCGCTGTCGAGGAACTACTGCAATACCAAGCGTTAGAATTTAGATTATGCAAACTGCTCCCGATTTGCAATTCTAAATCAAGATTAGTTTAAATTAAACATGATTAACTGCCCATTACAAAGTCAAAGTGCACGAGTGCACCCGCATTTAGTAGACGTTCATAAACCAAGCCCGTTTGACCTAAAGTGACAGGTCAAGGCTACAATTGAACAATTGACGAGCCCAACCCTGTATGCGTAGATACCGAAATAAATTCGTGACCCTTTTGGTAAATGCTTACGTTACTCAACAACGCAACCTTTTGCGGATACTTCGTGCAGATATTTATACAGCTTGCTGATGGTATAACAGTCCCTATCCTTATTGAAGCAGATTTCTCATCCAAAACGGATATTGAGCTGTGATTCAGCAATATAAGTAGTGATTTTGTAAGTTTAAAAGGCTATTTATTACGCTGTTGCACTTGTTTGGGAAAATCTAACGGTATACTTGCTTTGCGGCTTTGTTTTTTGTATGTCTATTATAAAACCATGTCATGTAAACAGTAAATATCAATTTAAGTGTGAAATTAATATATTGCCCGTACCTGACGTGAAACCGTTGACGCTTTGTCGTAATACCTATTTAATTCCGAATTTAGCAGTAAGCCACGAAAACATATCCAAATTCTTCCTTTGTACGTTTCGGTGGGTGTGCTGTCTTAATTTGAAAATGAAGATCAAAGTAAGTAATCAATTTCTACTTTTTTTTAATTAAATTTATATTATTACCGCAAACTATTGGGAAAATGATACAATTTAAATTAGGGTCTTAGTTTTGCCATTAAAACATATGTAGAACAATTAAATTATGAATTACACAACACTAAACATAATTTTAAGAACCCCTTAGTTCATAGGGGTGTTAACAGACTATACGGGATGTCCCAGATTGCCCCCACCAGCAAATATTCGTAATTATTTAAAATAAATTTTTGAATCTTTAATAGAAAAATCGGGTCTTTTCAATTAACAGAGCAGGTATTTTAGCATATTCTATTTACAACCCCACAAATAAATTCATCCTGCTACACAGGATATTCAAAAGTGCAGCGAAATAATTCGAGGGTGATTTTAAACGCTAAGATAAGAAAAAAATTGGGATGCACCCTTTTCAGTATATGTAAGTTTTATACAAGAAAACGCAACCCTTCAGCTGAAAAACCTCACAGTCATTTTTCACACCATGCGTTTTCTTTTTCTTGTGGCCAGCATTAGACAAAAGACAAAAAAAAACAGCAAATAAAGATTCAGTATTAAACGACTATAACGTCTTATGTTTTAAATTAAAGCTTCTGCCAACAAACTATACTTATAAACTTTGTTAAAACAATTATTATAGTACATAACTGATGTCCTCGTGATGTACGTACGTTTTATTTATTAATATGTATAAGCTATCCTAAATTTTTGCTTTGAAACTCGTACCGTGCGTACAAATACAGACAAAAGGAGTCTATTCACTCAAAAATTTTCCTGATAACTAAATTGCTATACAAATCTAGTTTCCATGAAAGCAAAGCATGTATACCTGGGTGAACTATTCAGTATATTACTTTTTAAAGTAAACTTTAATGTCGAGTATAAAATTTTTAAAACTGTTCGTTTAACAGTAATACGAACCTAATTATATATTTTTTTTCATCCATTAGCACTTTTAAAACAGTTAAATGATATTTGTAAGTCAAATTTGAAAATTCACTAAAGCCAACATATAAGAAACATATTGTAACTAAACAAAGTTGCATCTTAAGCAAATATGTATATTTACATGAATGAAACGGAAATTATTATTACTTTTTTTTCGATATTCATTGGTTAACTGTTGTTTTTAGAAAAATATATGATATTGTGTTTATTTCCATCTTTTAAAGCAACCAAACTTAATTTCGATTGTACTACTACCGGCATACATTTTTTAAAAATGTTATTAAGTAAAGCGCATATTTAATATATAATTAGATTGTGCAATGCCCTAAGAAATAGCGTAAAATTTCAAAAAATTTAATATGTCCGCATCCTAAAATCCAAAAGAAAAATATGTAATCATAAATCTTCTATATACTGGAAGCCATTTTTCGAATGTGTACTTGTATTTTTGCAACTTTTCACTTATTTACCATTTTTACTCGAAGTATACCTCACTAGTGTGTGGTGGTAGCTCAGTTAGTAGAGCGCTCGCTTTCTGAATAAAACGTCGATTCTGGCTTGGGTTCGAAACCTAAGCAGAACTATGCAGATTTATAAAAATCTTGTCTGCAACCCACCACACAATTTCCCATTTCGGCTTGCAACCGTGGGATCTTAATGCTAAAAACCTTCTCTGGAATTTCTGTCGTTCGGATTCGACTTTAAACTGTAGGTCCCCCGTGTTTCTACCTTAGCGCTGAGGAGAAACACGTGGCAGAGAAGAGGCCGATACCCAGCAGTGGGATGGAAGGGCTGTTGATGATGATACCTCACTACTTGCTGTATGAGAACTAAGAGCTCCAATTTATATTTGTAAAGAATGCTTATGTTTACATGAATAATTCGGATAGTTTTTTCGTTAAGTAGTCAAACTTAGGTACCGCTATCATCAGTTTCGAGATTATTCTTTGCGTTGTTTTCTCCTATGCCTGTTTTGCGCGTTAGAGTACCAGAGACACAGAGAACCTACAGCTTAACGTAGGCTCCGAACCACGGGAAGTCCAAACACTTGAACTAAGAAGATTTACTAGGCAGAGTACCACGCTGGTTTGACTTTATATGGAGAACGGCCGTTAAAAGAAGTCTTAACACGCTGACCTCTATTTGCGATAATCTTTAATAAACGAGTAGAATTCGTTTGGATTATTGCATGTAAAGAAAAATTATAATTCAACACCACTTAGTATTATTAATGCTTTCCTTACAAAAATAGCTCGGTGCACAAATGTATCTTCTTTATTTAGTAACCAGGCGTGTACAATTTTTTTATTGCCTAACTAAGAATTTATTTGACAGTTCTCATAGTTAATTTTGAATTCCAATTCCAATAGCACCAAATCGATAACCCTGGCTTTTCGATTATATTATCCAATAGAAAATCGTAGTGGCATTATGCTGCACGGGCTTTCTGATGGTATACATTCATTTGTACCAGTCAGAAGCATTTATTTTTCTTTGAATGAAGTAATTGTATATTATACAACTATACGATCGCATATTATCGATTATATGAGACGTATTGCCGTATTTCAATAGGCAATATATCGCAATTCGAGAATGTTCGACTGTCGAGTTGTATACAGGTAGAGTATTTTGTGAACAAACTGGTTTACTGTTTTGTATTATTTCGTCAATTGATTCAGAGGAAAAAATCTCGTAACGATCCATTTGTCAAATAATAGACATTAACTGATATAATAGATTGTTTTTGTTGATTAATCAAATTTTTAATTCATGGCAGTGTGATTCTGATATACTTTTTTATGCTTATTACGATTTGTATTCAAAGGCTATTTATGTGATTTTAATAATGCTATTATACAATAGTATATTATTATACGAGTTTCATAACGGGCTTATTGTAGCACGCGTGGGTTTGGGGCACGACGAGCGTAGCGAGGAGTGCTCCAATGGAACAAGTGCTACAATGCCCGTTATGAAACGAGTATAATATACTATTTTATCTACTTTGAGATACTTGTTATGTAGAAATTCAAAATTTCTGATAGAGTTTGTGGTTATGTATATTC
>JABXWE010011146.1:0-45121 GCA_014611495.1 Limonius californicus | reverse complement strand
TAGTTAGATTTTTCTGGGTGTTTATATTTGTATGAGCGTATGCGTTCTTTGTATCTGGTGTCAAAATTTCTAATTGTTTGACCTATGTATACATAATTGCAATGTGAACAGTTTAATTTGTAAATACTTGATTTTAACAAATTAAACTGTTCAGATTGTAATTATGTATACATAGGTCAAACAATTAAAAATTTTGATTTTAGATATTTATTTATGGTCCTCAAATATATATATATATATATATTATTTCTAACAGTACAGTATAACGGCGTAACTTCTTCCATTGATTACTAAAAGTTTAAAAACATTCCAAAGTGCAAATAACAAACAATGAGTTTTACTTAACAGGTACTATGTAAGTCATATTGCTATACATTTTATGATATTTTATCAGAAAAACGGTCAACTATCAATTTCCCGTATAAACTATTATTAAATCGTTTATACGACGTGTGTTCAATTGAAACCCGTCCACCTATCCCATTGTTTTACTAACCGACATATACCCTGCTCATAGAAGTCTTGTGGCTGCTGACTGAAGAAGTCTTCCACAGCTATCTTTACTTCTGCGTCAGACGCAAAATGCCGACCTTTTAACGCCTTTTTCAGCGGTCCAAAATGATGGCATTAGGAAGGCGGTAGATCCGTGCTGTAGGGTGGATGGTCTAAAACTCTCCATTTCTTTCGTTGAAGATTTCTTTTTACCACGTTAGCAACGTGAGGCAGAAAAATGATTCCAAGACCAAATGACCGTAAGATTTCCTGGACCTTTTCCGTCTTATTGCTTGACGTAGCTTATTCAAAGTTTCATTGATTTGCATTGGCATTTACTCCAGGTTCCTTAAACTCTATCAACATGGGTCCTTCATGGTTGAAAAAAAATGTTAACATCATCTTGCTTGCAGAAGATTGTGCTTTAAAGTTCTACGGTGGTGGTGAACTTGAATGTCTCCACTGCATCGGCGATAACTTACTGGATGGCTTGTAGTAATGGCACCAAGTTACGTCACCAGCAACTATTGAAAGAAAAAAGTCATCACCATTTTGCCTATAGTCTGTGAGGTGTTGCATACAAACTTTGCTGTAACCCAGATTTCGAACAATACTATGGACAGATCCAACACTCGCACCAACAATTTCTGAAATTACTCTAATTGAAATTCGATGATTTTCTCTAATAAGGCCTTCCACACATGCCATACTGTTTTCTGTTAATGCAGTACACCGTGCACCTGGTCGCGGCTCATCCATAACCCCCTCTTTTCCATTCCTAAATTTTCGGCACCATTCCTTCACAGTTGGGTACGCAATACTTACATTTCCAGATACTGCTTGCATTCGCGTATGAAAATTAGAGAACCGCACACTAATCAAACTTGGACGGGTTTTCAACAACAAACCTATTTCAAAATCGAAGTTTTAAAAGTCAGAATCAAACTCAAACGCCAGAAACTTATTAATGTGTCGCTTACAACCACTACTTTTCTGTAAAGGCGTTACTGACAACACAATAACATATTGGCTACAATTCTATTAAAGACATCGTTATAGGCAGCTGATTCCTTAAAAACGCTCCCTGCCTATATAAAACCAAGAATTAAAAACAACAGCAAATAGTCACAGAATTACAAAAATATGTACAGTGTTTTTTATTAAATGCCGTTCGAATAACATCTCCACACAATTTATTTACTATTCTTTTAAAAACAAACTGCCTTAAAGTATGTAAGAAGTAGCCCACTAGTTCAACTAGTAAGAGAATAAAGAGTCAAGACTTTTATTCAAAATAATTTTAAATGTAATGGGAATAATCAACTCTATTGACACACCTAAGACATTGTTTAGCTTGGCGTTCCGCAAAGTATAAAATAATTTAAAGATTACACAGTGTGCGATTATGAACGATTGATTGATAATCATTATAAGGTATTTCCGCACCGACTACTGAGGCAAAACAATGAGTAATCTATTAGAAAATATTTAATTCTGTTAAAACAGTACAGGCTAAGTCTGCTTTATATAAAGTAATTGTTTACGTTTTATACTAACAATACTAACCTTGACGGTTGACCCATCTGACTTCGGACAATTAAAATTTAATCAATTTATGTCAAAATGCTTCATCTTCAACGTACAATTAAAGTTATATTATATCCATCTGGCTATAAAATGCATTAATACAGCGCCTTCGGTACAGGCACGTGAAGGTTATAAGAATCAATAATTATTATGAAACGATGTCTGTAGTTACATAGATAAATGGAAATTGGCAATAGTAGATATATTTAATCTGAAAAATAACGTTCGCTTAATGTTAATTGCAGTACAAGCCATCGTTTGTATAAATCAGGGATAGTTATTTTATTTGTTTAATTCAACTGACATTAAAACAATCTGCTTTGTAATTAACCATGGTACCTTGAGAAACACTTATAACTCACTTTCGTTCTAATATAAGCAAGGTGCAATAGAACTAAACTAATTTGAACCAAATATTGCCAAAAATTTAAAGATGATCTTTAATTGACTTTCATTTCATCTAGCAATAGTAAAATGAATATCTGCAATACGCCCGACAACTTTAAAATTATTCCAGAAATGAAGCAGAGCTAAGCAACAACATTATTTCTGCAATTTATAAACTTACAGCGATTGTGTGGATGTTGCAGTAAAGTAATAGCAAAATGCCATTAGTGAAACTTGTACAATAAAAGGAATTGTTAACTAAGTTGTGCAATGGAGAATGACTCTAAATCGATGTTTATAGTTTAACTATTGTTAATAATCGTTCATTATCAATAATCAAGTATTTGCTGAACCTTCACCTAACAGATCATAAAGATCAAAAGAATTTTCTATGTAGATGAGAAAATGTAGATTTCATTTATAGCTATTAACATTTTCACAATGTATCCTCATTTTGATAGTTCATTCTAATACTTGTATGTGATAAGTTTAGAATTTTGTGTTAAATATTTAAAAGCTTCAATTATTATATTTTAAAGTATTAGAAAACTGGACCATTGCAGCTATGTACTAGTTATTTCTTTGTTTGTTTATTTATATAAATGGGTTCAATCACAGCCACTAGTGCGTGGTTCTGCAGTTGTGAAATTCTTTAATCTTGTACACCGTTTATTCGTTGAAATAAAATAAGCATATTCGTACGGGCATACGAAACGCTTTTATTAGATAGGTAAACACTTACGAACTAACAGAGCTACTTGAACCCAGTAGAGAACAAAGCATGAGTGTCCGTGTGAATGGCAAATAGTGAAATATTATTACGCACTGCGCCTAAATTTTCATAAACAAATAGTTTAACTGCTACTATGTTTGTTAAGAGTCTAGATATGTCCGTGAACTCGGAAACATCCAAAATCAAGCTAACAGCCAGTCGTCAAGACACTACCGACGACATCCTCAGTCAATATTTAACGTATGAGTAATTTAAATTACTTGCCTTATACATCACAGTTTTAGTAAAGGTAAATCCTATAAGGTATTAGATTCGAATTTCTATAAACATTTTGGTTTATATTACAAACACGATCGCTCCTGTCAAAGAAACTATAAAATTTTAATGCGTCAACTTTACGGATTCAAGTTCAAGCTTTGGTTATCACCTTATAATTTCTGTGGCCATTCCCACTCTCACCTTCCACATGACTGTGCGTCTAACCCCTTTGTTCTTAAAATTAGAAGATGTTCAAGATACTTCAGTAGACATAACAAATAAATAAATGTATAGTGCAAAAATAATATATTTAATATAATTATTTAACAACTTCCATGTAAATCAAGTTTACATTCTCCATATAACTGTTTTACTTAAAAACTTCCAATATTTATAACCAAATATGTAAATTTATAAACAATAGTAATATGAAATAGTTGTTGTTGTAGCTAAAAATTGGTGTTTGGATAGCCTTATAAAGATGGATTGAGTTTTTTGTTTGATGATTCTTACTAAGAAGTGGTACGTAGCCGCTCCCAAAATACGATACCGATATCTCAAAAGTAACAATATCCAAAACTAATGCAGACATGGAATTATACAAAAATATGTCGACTTCAGGTCGTAACTACTGCAAAATGAACTGAATTCACCGAAAATAATAAAACAGATAATCAAACAGGCACTTGGTTCGTAGAAAAATTGACCTGTGAAAATACTAGATCATTCTTTGTACTTTAGTAATAATAATTTGTAAATGTAATCATAACCTTGCACATTAATTTTTGCAATATATCCGTACAAAAATATGCAAAGCCGTCATCATTTGTATTTTATCATGCACAATACACTATCAATCCTTTTACAACGCTAATTTGTGTTGATGTTATTTTTCACACCGTATTGTATACAATTGTGTTAAATAGGATTAGACAATGTATTCTTTAAAATGCACTTCCCACCAAAAAAAAAACAAGGAACATGAAATACACAGCAATTTACAGGATGTTTAATTTAAATAAAAAAAGTGAAAGAGAAGTCGGAAGAATCCACATATGTAAAAGCATCAAAAGAATGAAGCATATAACCATCCATCAGTACTCCGCCAGAGAACGATAAAAACATACAGGGTGCTCCTTTACAAATAAAAAACTTATTACAATAATGAAACGCTATATTGTGAACTGTAACGAACCGAACAATTCTTTAGGGTTTTCCAATTAACGCGTCAGAACTTTAATGCCAAAATCAAGATTGCTTTGGAATTTAAATGTCAAATCTTGATAACAAATGCGTTCAGTACATTGTGTCAAGTTAATATGGACAGATATAGGATTGAACAGCGCTTAGAAATTATGTATTCGTATTTACCATCAAAATACGTATTCGGTTCGCCGGACATTTAGTTTGGACAAACTGACTCAGTTGCAGATAAGTTAACATTTGTGCGTCGTCGGGATGTAGAAGTCAATATTGCTGCTGTAAGCCAAAGTGTAAGAGATGATCCAAACCTCTATATTCCACGCCGTTCTCAAGAACTTGGCATTTCTCAGACGACTACGTGGAGAATTTTGTATCAAGATCTTCATCTCAAGGCTTATAAAGTTCAAATCACTCAAGAACTGAAGCCAAATGATCATCATTTGCGAACTGGGATCTTGAGCAGTTGGAAGCCGATCCACATTTTGCAGAAAAGATAATCTTTTCCGATGAAGCCCATTTCTGCCTTAATGGTTTTGTAAACAAACATAACGGTAGGATTTGGGCTGATGAAAATCCTCAAGTGATTCACAAATTGCCTCTTTATCCTGAGGAGGGAACGGTTTGGTGCGGTTTTTGGGCTCAAGGCGTGATCCGACCTTATTTTTTTGATGACGATGATGGAAATCGTGTTACTGTTAATGGTGAGCGGTACAGAAATATGCTAACGGAATATCTTAAGCCTGAACTGAGAAATGTGGACATAAACAATGTCTCCTTTTAACAAGATGGTGCGACGTGTCACACATCTCGTGAGACAATTCATTTATAGCAACAACAGTTTCCTGGACGCGGAATGCTAATGTCAACTGGCCGCCAAGATCATGCGATATCACACTCTTGTACTTTTTCTTATGGAGTCATGTGAAATCTCTGGTTTACAAAAATAAGCCACCAACAATTCCCGACCTTAAACGGAACATTGAATGCACCATTCAAAATATACCACGCGATATGTGTGAAAGCGTAGTCGCAAATTGGGCCTCCAGAATGCATTCAGTCAGACAAAGTCGAGGAGGACATTTAAACGATATTATTTTTAAAACATAATGTCATCTATTGTTCTTCGTAATAAAATAAAGATTAAAGTATTATTAGATGTAGTTATTATTGCGTCTCATTTAAAAGTTCTGACGCGCTAATTGGAAAACCCTTTATTTTCAAATCCACTCCATCCACTTAACGAACTAAATATTTACAAAGTTGTTTCAATATTATTTACATTACATTACATGTATAAATAACAACATTGTACAAACTTTAGTTCGACAGCTGCCAAACAATTATATTAAGGTATTAGCTTTGGTTGCACTAAATAATTGTACACTGTGCATGTAATAAAAGATTTAATAAATAACGAACATAACTACGGTAACACAAATAATAATAATAATAATGAAATATGAACAATTTTAATACCATCGACCTCTCCGCAGTAGTGCCGGTGTAAGAACCCTAGGATTCGTATTGATGGGATGCGTTTCTCAACCCGTCTTGCCTTCCCAGAGGACGTTACAACATCTTGGAGAAAGCTGATTCCATTGTTCGTACCGCTGGAAAAACCTGGTTGCTACAGTAACGCATTCCGTGAATCTGAGGAATTTATGGACACGATGAAATTCTTGGAAGCTGCCCCTACATCACCCCCTGCCAAGTGATAAAGATAATATTTTGAGTATGTGCCATTGCTGTAGTGGGCGTCGAACAGCGTCGTGACGCACGGAAAAATCTTTATAGATAGCCAGTGGCTGATTGCAGTATGGAATGAGCCCGCAGGAGCGCCGAGATCAGCTGTGTCCGCAAGCGTTGCGTGGGCAGGGAGATCGGCGGGGTCCGCAGGAGTAGTGTGCTCTATGTGGGCATCTAAGTTGATTTTGCCCCCAGGAGCGACGTGCTCTGCGAGGGGAATGAGATCTGCATGGGCTGCGAGGTCGGCTGAGCCCACAGGAGCGGCGAGCGTTGCATGGGTAGAGGCGGCTGGGCCTGCAGAAGCGTTATATTCTGCGTGAGCGACGAGATCGATTGGGCCACAACAGCGGCGTGCTCTGCACGGGCAGCGAGATCTGCGTGAGCGGCGAGATCGGCCCAGCCTTAAGAGCGGCGAGCGTTGCGTGGGCACAGACGGCTGCACCCGCAGAAGCGGTATATTCTGCGTGGGCGGCGAGATTGGCTGAGACACGAAGCCGAACAATTATATTTTCAAATCCACTCCATTCACTTAACGAACTATACATATATATATATATTTACAAAGTTGTTTCAATATTATTTACATTACGTGTTTAAATAACAACATTGTACAAACTTTAGTTAGACAGCTGCCAAACAATTATATTAAGGTATTAGCGTTGGTTACACTTAATATTGTACACTGTGCATGTAATAAAAGATTTAATAAATATCGAACATAACCTACGGTCACACAAATAATAATAATAATGAAATATGAACAATTTGAATACCATCGACCTCCCCGCAGTAGTGCCGGTATAAGAGTTCTAGTCTTCGTATTGCTGGGATGCGTTTTTCAACCCCTCATGCCTTCACAGCGGACGAACATTTTCTTGGAGAATGCTTATTCCATTGTTCGTTACGCTGGAAAACCCTGGTTATTACTTATTACAGTAACGCATTCCATGGTTCCGAGACATTTATGGGCAGGGTGAAATTCTTGGAAGCTGCCGCTACAATGATATAGTATAACACATGATATTCTGTCAGTTATTTTAATCATACTGTAAAAGCATGTAAAAAACATAAGAAGAATTCTATTGGAGCAAATTTGATGGAATGTGAAGATTAGGCTATAGATTCATACCCAACCAGTACACGCATTATATCACTGATCTCATTTCTATAAATATCGAGAAAAATAATGACAAGTAATGTAACATAAACACCATCTTCCAAGAAGATGGAACTCACGCTTTTGTGTTGCTTGATTTCCAGAATTCTGTTAACTATAGATGGGTTTGCAAGAATCGACGGAGCAGCCACCACATACACCAGTTTTGACGCCACTGCCTCCTGTTTTAGTGTTACAACGAACCTTCGGACATATCTAATCAGCATAGTTTGAAAAATGGCATTACCGGATTGTACAGATATACAGTACAATTACAAATTTTTCAGTGAAGGTTGTTGTGAATAACATAATGCCGTGTCTTATTTTATGCCATACAGTTTGTACTATTTATTACAATTAATTAACACTAGTCAAAATATAGTTCAGTTGCGTTAGGCATTTTTACTCCTAAAATAATATTATTTGCTTCTAAATGCATAACTTAACATCTGCAAGAATTATATCATGGTATAAGCGGTATACGGTATAACCAGCGAGGTATTCTGTGTAGCAAATTTTCTCTGCAGTAGAAGTGTTTACACTTCCCGTGGTTCGAAGCTCACGTTAAGCTGTAGATCCTCTATGTCTGCGGCACTCTAAACGCGCAACACAGGCATAGGAGAGGAAATCGCTAGTCTCGTAAGCGATAAAGCATTCGAAGAAGAAGAAGAACCTTGGAGTAATTAGAACCGAGAAGCATTTGATCTATTACATCCAAAGCCTGACTGTCTTACCACTGAGCCATCCCAACCCTCACGAATTCTTATGAAATTTTTAATATGTGTATTTAAGGGTTGCGTTAAGGGAGTAGTAGAGTAGTATCAATAAATTGAGTTTTTAGTTTACGAAATATCGTACACCTAAAAAATATCTATAGTCGATCTAAGTAAATAACTGTGCTTGGCACCTTAACTGTACAAATTTAAAAGAATACACACTGGTCGTAATATTACTCTTTTCTTTTTAAATAAGATATACTTCTAGTATATAATAAATAATAATTTATAAACCTTTACAACCAAAACAAACAATGTTTAAAAAGAAATTAAAAGGGACGCAATCCACTGTAACACTAAACGGCTGGACAGGAGGAAACTCCTAAACAGCCATTGAAATGTATTTATATAGGTAGGCTTAATTAAGTTGACCTGTATTTATTATGTTCCAATATTCTGTGAAAATTTAAATTGAAATTGATTGTAACACTAAACGTTTGCAACTAAGTTTTCAAGTTCTGCCAATACAAGAATGTTCGAATTATTGTCAGTTATATGCTGCCTTCTGAAAACATGTTATTGTATATCTGACCGTATGGTGTTCATAGTATGCAGTGTTCGTTATTTAGATTGACTATTTTAATTTCTATTAATAATGCAACAAACAATTTGATATAGTGACAGTTGACTCTCTAAGGCAGCCTGAACAGCTGTATTAACCATTTTGACAGAACTGGTAAACAATTCCTTCACATTTTGTCAAGCAATTCAAATTCGATATGCGAAAGACTTTAAGAATCCCATAGGATGATTCTGCAGGTGTTAAAGTGATGCATTTAGAAGTATATGCTTTTTTGTACTATACTAAAACAGTGTGTAACAATTTAACTATACTATAATATCCATTAAATAATTGTAATATATGATATAATAGGTAAGCATTAAGTAAAGACATTTAGTTTGCGATCTACGGGCAATTTTCATCGATTCACTTACTGACAAAAAGTCTTAAAATGTACACTTTACAATAATAATATTAAACCTGCTACGAATATTACGGTTGTTATTTTAACAACACCTAAAACCTGGTAAAATAAAGAATTCTTAATCTAAGTAAAATGATTATCGTCACAGCACCACTGTATGTTAGTCAAAACTTTTGGATAAATGGGTAAGTATAGTATGATATGCAAAAGTAATTGTTATAGTAACATGAAATAGGTATATTAAGAAAATGTTGAAAAGAAACTTTCATGTAAGATTTGTATTTACGTTTTTTCTACTATATTAATAATTATAACTACTGTTAACAATGGATCATCTAATAGTCAAGGCACAGTTTCCATGTCGCCGACTATAACTAAAATATTTCTATTCAATGTCTTATTACAATAAGATGCCAAACTTTCTCGATAACCGGGTAAGATCTCTGAAAAGAAATTGGGTCGATAAGCATTAACAATGTTATGCGCAGCTCAAGAAAACCAAGTATGAAAGAATGCGTGAAAACACACATAATTTTTAAATAACTGCTATTGCAACAACGCAAATATTTTTAATATATTGGTATAAAACATAAAAGCTCAAAAACTGGTTCTGCTTCTGTTTATCAACATTTCGTAGTTTTGCTGCCACATACATACATACAATATATTTTCGCATGTGCTTAGAATACATAAACTATGAATAAGCTTAACCTTTGTATGAGACATGGTGTCTACATAATCCGTAGGAATAAAAAAGTGACCTTGAAAACTTATGCAGAAGAAACTCAACAAATGGCAACTGAGTCATCCATGGTAGTGTAAAGTAAATCAAATTTCCAAGCCGTCTGGTCTGTAATAAACAAACTTCCTTAAGCATACTGGAGCACATATCCGGGGAGTAATGTTCATAACCAAATCATTCATCTGCGATCGACGATGTAGGTCAAAAGTATGTTTTCTGCATTAGATCGGAGATTTAATCAACGTTCGCATTCAGGAGTGGTTTGTATGCAGTAAGTATTGCTACTTAAGAAGCGATTGCTTATTGAACAATGAGTTGTACACCTGAATGTAAGTATGCACCTAGCTCTGAACGTATTCTTTACTCGTTTAATGACGTAATAATGACAGAGATCACACGTAACTGTCAAGCTCTTATGTAACTCCTATAGTATGACTTTCTATGGCGTTTTCTCTTCCAGGTGGTTTAGAATATTTTAGCAGATTGTTAATCCTATAAACAAATTTTGTTAAAAATAACTATTATGTAGAGCAAAAATAAAACTACCATTGAACACGAAATAAATCAAAATCTCTGTAATATGATTGACATTCTTTATTATTTCTTAACTAACTCTTTTTGCATTAAAATTGTTTCAAATGTTAAACAACGGTTTTTGCCTATTGCGAATATTACTTAAACTAACAAATGAATATTTACAGAAGTTCAGGTAGCTTCTATCGGCTCTCAATAACATATGGGAAGAATTATAAGGTTTTGAAGGAAAGGCCATGCAGACAAAGTGTTTCTCGAAATCTGTGGGAAAAACAACGAATGGCGGAGTCTTAAGAAGGCTCAGGAACGGTAATCTATAAGGGGCAGTGGTGTTGGTAGCTAGGTGAAGCTTCCATATCTTTATTTATTTTAGTGTTACCACTTATGTGTTCGTATATAAATATGGACTGCAATCACAATATCAGTTAATATAAGCAATGGTATTCCTGGTGAGGTTATTGTTGACATCCCATGAAGTGTTATATGTGTTTACCCCAATGGTTACGTATTATCTACTTATTATTGTACATGGTTTATATCCCATCACGTGTCATATGAGTTTACCCAAATGGTTACGTATTGTCTACTTGGTTTTATATGTGGTTTACAAGCTCTGGGTCCTATTATTGTTGTTATACAAGAGTGGTGTGTAAGTAGTTATTGGAAACAGTAGCGTAGTGAATATAAGCAGCTATATGAGTAGATAATGTGTGTAACATGCTTAATCATTATTCCCCTAGCAATGATTGGGGGAAGTAGTCAGCTGGCAGAGGTAGCCTCGTGAAGGCGCCTAGTTTGAATTATTATTATTACTATAAATGTTAAATTAATGTCAGGAGGACATCGCCTGACTTTTATGTGGAGGAAAGGTTGTTTATTATACTCTCCCCTTCGGTTGTGGGCCAGAGGGAGAATGTGCCCCTGCCGCTCCCTGTAAATATCAGAGTGTCCGGTTGGACATAGTCCAATTGCAGAGTTTCCTCTGCAGGATTGGTGTACCAGAAGATATGCATAATTCTAGTAATTACTTTACGATTAAGAATGGCTGCGGCCTCTGCAGCTAGTGGGCAGATGAGCATCCGTAACCTGTTCGAATCCCAATCCAAGGGCAGGGGGCTGGAGGACTCCTGGTGAGTACAACAGCCCAATATTTATTGACATATCAGTAAGTCTGTGTTTTATTATCTGTTGCACACCACTTGTCTGTCGCCGCCAGTGAGTTTTGATCGCATCCGCTGTTTGTTTACCCAGGAATCACATAAATTAAATGCAGAAGTGCTGCAACCGTATTTAAATTTCAAATTCAGTAATTTTTATCCCCTTCCCCCCGTAAGGTTACCCTAACACAAAATACAGCGATTTTATAATTCCTTAGATTTTCTTTTTCCGATGTTTTGGAATATTTCAGCGGAATGTTATCCATAGTTAATAATATCTATTATCTAGGACAGGAGTAGAACTAATATACAAAAAATATAAGCACGTACGTAGGTATTAACCAATTTATTGCAGACATTTTGCAACAAAGCTATGGCGTCCTCCTACAGAATAGGTACCTGTTATTTCTACAAATGTACGTTCATAAACTTCTATAGCCATTTCAATAATTGCAAAAGCAGCTACAGTAGACTGCCATACCATTTCTATACAATAGCTAACATGAAATTGCCATAATGGTAGTAAATAACAAAGTAATTGCAAAATATTTTAAATTCAATAATTTATCAAATTTGAATGTAAAAAGCTAAAATTCTCAGATTAAAAATTGACTACTGGAAATTATACAAATTATAGATGCAACCAAATACTATGTTAACATCCAAATCAATTAATTATTTCCACTTCTACTCATCCCAAGTATACAATAGCTGTATACTTATGTAAATAGCTAGTTAAAAGTGTATCCAATGTAATTTTACGTTCTCTACGTTTTACTATACTCTGAAGTATCCTACACTTGAATACTACAATTTTAGAGGTCATCAAGAGCAGAAGGCACCTCAAGTTAGCATGCAGTCTCTTCTTCCACAAATAAAAATTTAAATGGTTTCTAAGCTTTAAAACCGTTTCATAACCCTTGATAATATCCCTTTAGTATTTCTTTTCGCTTACAATCAATTATATCAATTACGTTTATCTACCTGCAGTGACATACGAATTTTAAATCTTAGAAGATTAGTATTCTTTCTATTTAATATTTAACTTTTGTATGATATAAACTGCTAAAGCTTTTACTATGCTGCAGAATATTTTCTCTATTTTTTAAATAATTAAGTTAGCATTTTGGATTTTTAGGAAGCCATTAAAACAAGTTTTGAAAAACATTTACTATTTACAAAGATATGTTACATTGTTTTATGCAGTGTTACCATCTCTGGCTCTTACAACAGCACTGCAACGTCGTGGCAAGCTACAAATAAGGCTTTGTTTAGCTTTTTGAGGATTACGTTACCAATTTTGTAGAAAGGTGACTTCCAGTTCTTTGGTAAGTTTGAACGAGTTTTTATAACTCTCCCTAAGTAATAGCACCGATGCTCGATGGAATTTACATTTCGACTACAATCAGGCCAGTCCATGGTTCGAATTTCTTGATCACAAAGATAATCGCTGACTATATTGGCAATATAGGAGGGAGCATTGTCATCCATTAACATTAATTCTGGTACTGTTTTAAGTACAAGAGGACGTAGTTTAGCATTCAGTATTTCAGTTGTGTTTCGCCGTGCCCTCAGACTACTATTTGGAACGATAATCAGATCGGTTTTACAGTCCATTGTAATGCCGCCCCAAACTATTATGGAACCACCTCCTAAAATATATAATTTCTACCATTGTAGCAGGTAAGTAATGTTCCCCAGGTCGTCTCCAAACTCCGGTACCACCACCATGACCCGAAACAGTGTATCCCAATTCATCTGAAAATATTATAGGGCGCCAATGCCGCTGTGAAAAAAGTAAACCTTATTTTATTTTGAGCAGTGTATTAATTATTTGTAATTTCATTTCTGCTCTGATTCTTCTGCTCCCGGCTTAATCCGGCATAGCCCACAGAACAGTTGCGCGCCCGGTAACCGGAGCAGATCCGTTATTTACGCGCCGCGATCAAAAAATGTTGCGTGCATGTTCCCTGGGTTGCAGGTCATCAGGATATACGTATACCTAAAAATAATAAACCGAACGTCCATTGCAACCATTGACCAATTTCAGAATTATTGTTCTTATAATCTTGTACCGAACGCAGTTTTGAATTTTCCTAAACCATGATTGATTTAAGTGAAACCTACATCCTACAATGTTAATTTCTGGCCAAATATTCTGAACCCCTACTTGTATTTTTGAGCTATCCATAGAAAATATAAGTTCTGTAATCGCTAAATCTTCAATAATTCCCAGAAACCTTAATACCCAACCGCATATTAGTATCCAACACCCTCAAGTCCCACGACTAGGCATCGACCTGTTCTCTACCGCATGCTTCTTCTCAGGCAGTAACACGGGCAACCTACAGTTTAACGCCGAATTTAAACAACAGAAATTCCAAAGCAGGTTTTTGGCATTAAGACCCTACCGGTTACAAACCGGATTGGGAAATCATGTGTAGTGGGTTGCAGCACAAGGTTTTTATACGCTACCGTGATAAAGCTGGGAATCGAATCCAAGCCATAATCGACATTTTGTCCAGAAAACAAGCGCTCTGGCAACTGAGCTACAACCACAATACAAACCAGCTTAGGGACCATTAAAGCTTACAAATAAGTACTTTACATAAATATTAGCTGTTGCATTATAGAAAATACGCAATTCGGCTGAAATACGTTATTTAAGTCATTTTGGCATGGAATTGATCAAACCCTAGCAGTTCTTCCCATGTCGGAGCATAAATACATTACTGTTTCTATCATATTTCCTTTAGTTAAGTGGTCTGCTTCTTAACGTACACATAACCCACACTATCCTAATGGCAATAAAATCAGAAAATTTGATAGCTTTCCTTCTTTTCATCAAAAGATTGCTAAATAGCCGTCGATCTATGTACTAGGGAAATAAATTTTGTTTGAAATTTGTTCCATTGTTAGTACCAACTTTGTCCAACATTTTGGAAAGTTTTGTTCCAACAACTTGTAGTACCTGCAACAATTCACGATGCTTTCAATTGGTGCGAAAGTTCAGGTCCCGATATAGGAGAAGCAGCCGAAACATCATTTGAGGGTATTTGATTGTCAGGTCAGTCACTTTTTCTAATACGCTGAAAACTTCGTATTATCTGAGAACAACGACTTCCCTTCATCTCCTGAATTTCACAGTGCAAATGTTTTGTCCCAAGAAAACTTCTTCTTCCTCGTTGCAGTAGTAAGTAGTTATTTCTTCTGAGATCTGTAGGCCTTTCTTCCTAATTCTATGAGTTTTTTACACATACTATTGAACCGTGAATTGACATTTCACCTAATGAAAACTTCTGTTGCGAGCCAAAGCAAGTTTTTCTGGATTTGCTTTGCTGCCTCTGACTGGATAATTCTCATTTCTGGCATTCACTGTTCTTTTCTTTGCACATTTTCTTATTCGGTTCACTCCAACTGTTTCAGTGCCTCTTTTTCTACTTTAAAAAGGTATTCCCCACGGCTCGACTTACACTACATACATATAGGTGTATCTACTGTCACAAACTTGTCTCGTAGCATGGTAAATATTACACCAAGCAAAACACGTAGTCGTACTGCTAAAACTCAACAAATCCAAATAATTTTGTTTATGTTTGAACAACAAATATATTAATTGTATACAAAACCTCCCTTACAACCAGATTTATCTTAGTATATACTTTGTTTTATTACCATTCCCTTCTTCATTTTTCAAAACATATTTAGTTAGGTTGACTATTTTTCGTGTAAGTATCAAGACGATCATAAGATCAAACGGAGGCAAGAAAGGTTACAATTTAAAAAGTAATAATGAGCTCTACAGACCGACTTTTAGGCCATAAACAATAAGCCACCGTAGCTATGCAATATTGCCTTGCATTGTGTGATTACATATGTTTATTAAGACTATCTAATAAAAAACGGATATGATTTTTATAACATTGCATTTTAGGCAATATAAGTATATCTTTTTGTTAAACCACGGTGTAGTGCATAGTACCAACCACAGAATATTTGGTACTTAAGAAAATTTGTTGGATTTGAGTTTATGCTAGAATACATTTTACATAATAATGTTGTCAATTGCAAAACAAGAATAATTGCAGGGTTCACCTTAATTTGAAGTTGAAGTTCAAAATCGTACTGATAGATATGAAATTAGTACCAACGAATTCAGGTTTGAATCTTGAAAACACGATGTATATAAAGTTAACGTAGAGCAACAGTAATATCTGTAAGAAGTCAATTCTAAGTCCGGTTGATCGCAACTGGAGCACGCGTGACGAGCCCGAAGGATGGCTGTCAATAGACAATTCTTCACTCTGGTGGGAATCGTGACTTTAGATTTTTATTGTGCCCGACAGCTCCAGGAAGAGTTTCATTATTATGGACAATTACACCATCAACCACAATTCTGTAATTGTTCCAGCCGTTGATAGGATTACATGGAAGAATTCTTGAAAACTAACTATCCATTTACTTATCTGCAATTTTTGACCCATTGTATGCATCAAACTAGAAATTCAACGTATTTCTTGCCAGATGCAATGTATCAGTAATTAACAATACCAATATATTTACTACTGGCAACATAATTGAAAAAGTCATAAGTAAATAGCAATACAATTTATTTAATATATAAAGGTCCCACACCGAACTACTCATTATGTACGTCATCACTCTTCAACCTCATCTCATCACTCATACTACACAAGAGATATGTACTCACAGACATAAACATTAAATTGGATCGTAAACAGACGAGGACTGTATTCTCGTTTGAGTTTAATAACGTTATATACAGATCCAAATAAGTATGTTTATCATGAATTGTGGCCTGTAGAAGAGTAAATCACCAACAATATTGCCACATACCTATCAGTCCAGTAATTTCTGTTTAGAAAAAGCGGAATTTACGAGGTAAACAGTAATTGTTTGATGTTGTTCACAGACCACACAGACATTAGATTATCAATTTAAATTCGATCAGCAATAACCTTCTGTTCGTTTGATTGAAACTGGTATTGTTGTCATATTTTCTTCTAAAATATAATATTGTTGAAAACAAGAAAGTTGTAGAACAAAAGTCAAAACCTTAAAATAACTATTCATATCAACAGATTTTTTCTCGCCATAAAAACATATTAATTATGGTTTTGAAAATTACGTACAATGCATGTATTTGTGTATATAACTTAAATTCAATCATCTCTGCGCTGTAAACCTAAGCAGTATGTATAATTTCCCGAATGGTATTGCATGTTATGATGTATCGAAATGAAATTCTGATTAGAAATTAACAAGCGATAAGAAACAAAAATATCTCTTCACGCTTTTAAGGAAATCAAGCAGCCGAACCGTATTTTCAGTTTATACCAAATGGAATGTAATTTTGCAGTTTAGTAGTTTTGACTAAATATTAATTAGGTTTTTTGTAAATTCTACCTTCTTTAATTTCAATTTCCGATACAAACAAACTGATACAATAAACAAATTAATGTCTTACTACTTTGTACTTTGTTCCGTATATTTTTAAGGTCAATTTGATAAGTTTCGAATCAATAAATAAATCAAAATCAAAAACATTTGTTAAAATTAGCAAAATAAGAAATTCACAGTTTCAAGAAAATTCCGCAAAGAGGTGCTTGATCAAGATGTAAAATACACATGCTCCCCAATAAGTTTACTTTACTTTACATCAGAAAATCCGTAAAATTTGCATTCACACAACTGTAAGAGGAAAATAATGTCCACATCTATAAAGAAAATTTATGGATAAAATGATCAAAGAGTTGTGTAACAATTATCGACTTTGTTGATGCAAACCCAAATTCTGCAACGTCACTTGTCTTCAAGGGTTATGTTACCATATATATGCATGATAGGTTTAATTTTTGATATAATATATTTCAAATAGAATTCACGATTTTACTTCCACATTACAGTATAATTGTTTTTCCTATGTTTTAGGAAACAAACACTCCTTTAAATACATACAAACGCAGGATTATGGCTTGTAGAACGACGAATTCAAAAAAATATTTAAGCAGCTGAGCTGTGCATAACATAACCTCAAATATCAAAGTTCCCATGAAATTGCTGCTCCTTTGCATAGCTGCAGTGCAAAATCATTATAGGAAATCGCAGGAGTTGCGTATTTAGTGTTTTCGCCGGGTTTTAATCTGACTTAATATAACCGTATTATATATATTAACTATTATTATTACTCTTATGTTTGGCACGGTTATAAATAGCTAAACGGAGATTCAGTCTTGATCTTTTTAATTATTAACTTCATAACAACCACTAATCACTCAAGCCGGATCGTGTGGTTGCAACCCGAGAACGCGAATGGCACAAACTTCTCCACTTGCTCCACTTGCTCCACGCAGAGTTGCAGTGGACCTACCCAATACACTACACACATCTACTGATAGTACAAAGTAGTAAATGAAATATAGGTAACATATGTATACTTAAAAGTTATTCTAAAATTAAACTACCTTTAGTTAACTTCAATACTTCCTCCAAATCTCTCAAGCCTTTTCTTTTACCTGCAGCTATTTCTTAGGACAACTACTTCTTTCCCTATGCCTAAATTTTCTATTAGAGAATCTACACTTATTCTATCTCTAATACTACTGATATTTGGGTTTGCAACGTCTTCTACTACTTCCCCGTTACCGATTCCTGCATTTACCAGATGCATTTCCTGGTCGGATGCGTGGACCGTTAACAATGCTGATCATGATAAATAATTATTTACTGCTTTGATGTCCTCCATGGTGTACCCAAACTCCAATAAATAAATAGCCCACCTTCATAATCTAGTGGCAGCTATTATTGGTATCCCCTTATACTCCGCAAAAATAGCTAATAGCGATCTATGGCCAGTTCGTAGTCTTAAATGCTGCCCTAGTAAATACTGTTGGAATTTTTTGGTACCGAAGTATATGGAATAATTATTCTCAGCACTACCCAGAGACCGTGAAACGAACCCTATTTGTATTTCCGAACCAACTTTAAATTTATATTACAAAACCCTTGCCACTCCCGTGTGGGATGCACGATAAAATAATTGGGATCTTTGGACCAAAATATACCAAAATGTGGTCCAAATCTATTTCCGTTTTTATTGTCATTGAAGCGGTTGCACATCGATTGTTCCAAATAAACTCCTTCTCTTTCTGTACATTTAAACTGAACTCATTAAAGTGGACAGTCTCCGTACAAATTTCCCATAATAATCCACCATACCATGTACCATGTACTGTATTATATCATATCTATATTATATCACTTCAGCCTGACCGTGTGGTTGCAACCTGAGAACCTGAACAGCATGAACTTCTCCAGATGCTCCACCCAGGGTTGCAGTAGACCTACCCAATACACTACATTTACTAAATGAAAAATTGTCCATTCATTTTGGCATATTTCGCTACATTGTAAAACGGTTGGCTACTTCAGACAGCATAAAAGTATGGAAATATGATAGGTAATATTGAGTAGAATGGTCGCGAATATATAGTAACTCCGAGTAAAGTGTTCTGTGACTAGAATCTATTATTTCAGCTGTGTGCTCCTAACTTGTAGTGTCTTCTGCTTCCCTAATTTTTGTATTATAACTGCGTGTCCACTGAAGGTGCTGTAAGCTACCTACTAAGTAGATATGTTAGTTCTGCGCTTTTATTTATTATTAGAGTAACTGTTCTGTAAGGACCTTATTGGATATTTGACCGTGTGCCTCTTAATTATTATTAGAGCTGTGAACTTAACAATACTGCTCTAAGCAGTTATTTATTATGAGAGTTGTGTGTTCTAATTTTATTGTTAATGCTATGTGCTCATTGGCAGTAATTAAAAAATCCGCTTCTAATTTATTTTTAGAACGGTAAGCACTTAATCTATTGTTAGAGTTGTGTGGTCACCATTGAATATTAGACCTGCAATCAGTAATCGTTCCGCGTGTAGAAAATTAGATATAGCTGTGTGCTTTTTGGTGATACTGTAGGTTCACCTACGAAGCTGCGTGGTGAGATCACCTAGGCATTAGGCAATCACGGGGTTTCTATTGGGTAATATCTTACAATTTGCAACTAGTCGATTCATGTTGTAAACATTTTACACCCACGTTCACTTTCGGTCATATGCATGGAGCTAAAGAGACGAGCAGTACGCATTATGTAGAATAAGTAAATGTAAAATATGACACATTTGTGGTTAAACTTACTTTTATTTTGTTTAAATAATGTCTTTATCTTACCCCTTTTGCAAATTTCAAATTCCTTGTTAATTTACAATTTACTTTTATTACAAAGTAAAAAGGCATTAAGGGAATGTGATAGTACTGTAGCGACATGAAGAAGAAGTCATCCCATCGATGGTACACCGATATTCACCACGGAACAATATGTACGTCCACAAATCAAATCGATTGACCATTGTCGTTTTGTCTGTTTCTGGGTATGTCATTTGTGAGTTGTTCAACAAGATCATTGCTTTGCCCAATTAATGGTTGCCGATGATTTGAAGCTAGCGTATTTATTTAATCTGCCACATATGGCATATTAAGATCTTTGTTGAAATGTTTGATTGACCAATGCTACAGGTATTATTCATTGCGCGCTTTGTACAATTTTACTGTTGTTACCTTAGCACATCCCCACAATTGTGCGCCATATGTCCATGAATGTTTTAATATGAATTTGTAAACAAACGCCTTGTTATTAATATAAAGCTTGGATTTTGGTCCCAGTAGCCAATACATTTATCGATAATTGCGGTTTATCTACAGTGTGTCTCAAATTGAGTACCATAGGTACCTTTCTTATTATCAACGATAGAGATTTGTCTAAATTGGAAAATTTGTGCAGTTTTTAGTTCTAATTCAGACTCCGTTGAGACAATTTTAAAATTTCGAACTGTTTAGAAATAATTCCATTTTTCAATTTTCTTTACAGTCAAATATTTCAGTAATGATAGAATATATGAAAAACTGTTTCAGGTAAAAGTTATTTGATTTTATTAGGCACACTTATGAATTATAAAATTCAAGATGGCGGTTTCCGAGATATTGGTAACAACTTTCTAATATTAAATGGGCACCGTATTGGATTAAAAATTGCACAACTTTTCCCATTTAAACAAATTTCTATCTTTAATAATAAAAAGGATACTCATGGTAGCCTACTCAAACTGAGACAAACTGTATAGGCGCTTCGCTTGGATACAATCGAAGGTATTTAGCTTCTGCTGGTATATCGTTGACTCTTACTGGTGGACATATTGTATGTCATTTATAAGGTTCATTTATAGTAAAATAATTTCCTAGACTTTCGCTTAATTACAATAATAAAGCAAAAATGAAAATATAACTAAATACATCTTAATTTACGTTTATTTATAGGCTTGTATATTAAGTACAACAATTAGTAAAAATTAGAAAGAAGGCCTTATATTTACTGATACTAATTATTATTGAATGTGAATGATTTGACAAGCACGTGACGTCAACAACTGATTTTGATCTCAATACCTTATGTATGGTATGCTGCTAATACACAATAGAATCCCCCTAGGTAAACGCCTGAAAACGGATCACAGTAAGCATAACTATATACAGCAAGTAAAAGATATTTATTTGCCGTCTGAAAATATAACATTCCTCTAAAAATAGTTAGAAATTTTTAAGCCTGTGTGCCTGCTATTTTTATCAGCTTTAGCGTCCATACTCAAAAATTCTTTACTTTATTTTACATTCTCATACTGAGGTCAATCTCGCTGTTACTTTAACGGTATGAACACTGTTTCGTGTATCTTTCTTTTTAGGATCGCTAGATAAGCGAAAGGTAAGTACTTTGGGGATAGTGAAAGCTATGATTTATATTGTCAGATCGCACTGCAAAATGGACCTCTAAGTACAAGATCTATAACTAGCATTATTACACTGCACGCAAAAACTGACTTGCGCTGGAAGATTAATTGTCTGTTGCTGCTTATTAGAATTTCATGCTATAAATGATTACTTAAACTGTCAGTTCCTCAGTTTCACACCTAATTATACTGCCACTGAGTGTATCCTTATAACAAGTACACCAAATGATGATACCCAAAAATTAAAAAGAATTATAATAGATTAGGTCGTATATTTAAGTTGAAACAATAAAAAGTTAAAAACAGATACTTCAGTGCCAGACAAGTAGATTATAATCGACTTGATAGCTCCAAATGGATTTGTACAAGACCAGTATGCAAAATACCTGAATTCTTTGCAAACATGTTAGTGTACTGTTCTGCCTTGTTTGAAAATATGTAATTTTCAGTCAAACTTTGGATTTTACATTAAAATATAAGAGACAGCTACTGCACTTGATATTCTTTGAAGAATATTGAAAATCTTTACGTGTGTGTATTATTTCAGATACAATTTGTTTGTGGTGTGGCTCACGCTGATAGATTAGCTTCTAATTTTATCAATAAGGTAACATTGAAAAATCATTACAAAGAGAAATTAAATAATTCAGTGCTGGAATCACTTCGCCCGGTTTCAATAACACAGCCTATTGTACCGGAAGAGACAGCAACTCAAAGTGGTCAGTTTTTTTTTGACCTTACTGTATGTTATTTTTTGTTAAACGATATTTATTTTTTCTCTTAGTTTAACTTTAGATTTCGGTTTCCTTACTATTGCATGGTCATACAATCCTTCAGTTCCTGGTTAAAAGCAGATATCGCAATAAATTTAAAAATTGCAGCATGGTTTATTTATACTTTTAATTAAACGCCATTTATGAATGTAGATAGGAACAAAGCCTTTTTAAATTTAAATATATTAAGTTGCTCATAACAAAATATAGTAACTGACCATCTGAAAACACTTATAAAATAAATAGCAATGACATCTCTATTGTTATAGTTATATTTTTCATTCTAATTCATTTCTGAACATAAGAAATGTTTTTGAATGTCGCTTTTTTTTTGTATTTCTAGTGTTACAAAAAAAATGCTGGTAGTGTAATATAATTTCAAGAATTATACAGTACTTTATAGGGAAAATGTTCGTTGCCAATTATTTATTGTATTTTCTACGAACATTTTCGTTCTAGAAATGAAAATCTCCACGTTTCAAATTACCACCGCTTAAAAATCCAGAAAATCTGGAAATCCGGATTTTGTTAATCGCCGAGTAATGCGGATTTTTGAATGTTTACAGGATTTGTTAATAATTTTTGTCTTGTTAAACTGAGTTTCATAATACTTAATATTATTACATCGACCTGTGTTCTACTACATAGTTACTACATTTTATTTTATTTATAGTAAGAAAGTATTTTACAATTTTTTTAAAACAAAGATAAATATATTTATTACATACATAACTAGAAATCTTTCGAATCGCCGAGTTTAATTTCCTGGAAATACAATTAACTGTGGCAAAGACTTTTGTTTAACGACTGAAAAAGTGAATTGTTTCATGAAAGACTATTTGACCATCTGTAACTAATTTTCAAGGTTACATTTCGTGCTTGAAATTATTTTGCAAGTAAATTTGAACAAAATATTTTTTAGGATGTTTTAATTGTAGATATTAATTAGTCTTTCCTTTTATTCTACAACAAATTTGTGCCTAAACCGCCGACTTTTCGAAATAGAAGAAAACGTTCCGACAAACAATTCAACAATTTCTATGTAAACCCATTCAATTACGGTGCAACTCTTCTAAGGCCAATATTTGGATTTGCATTACCTACGGGATTACGAGCCTCGAACATAAAATTTTTGGCTTTTATGACTTCATTTTTTTTATTTTTAAAATTATGTGGGGTATAGTGAATCACATAATGTTTCACTAGTAGTCTTTATATAATCCATAAATGTACCACATATTTCCGGCATTAAAACTATTGACGTAGTTTTTTAAATGTAATTCTTTTGGATGTAATCTCAATTATTTAATATACAAAAAACTAAAGATCAGCGTTTATTAAAACCATAGCTAAATTATAATAATACACAATATCATCAATAAAGTTTTCTATTAGAGTTGGTTGTACAAAACAAAACGTGCGTTTTTATTTCAACCATACAGTTTATAGCGTTCCATACAATTATTTAATAGTTATCGAAGCTTACAATTAGATCAGTTACTACTGTTATTGTTTATTCTAGAACACAAAGTAATAATTTCGGAATGCATAAGGTAACATCCTATGTTTGCCAGTCTTTGGCACCTCGTAATTGGTTTGAGTTGCTTAGCAAACCTTGGTTGATTCTATACAAGTTTTTTTAACTATGTTTAATGAATAACGGTTTACAGCCTTAAGGAGTTTCATCTATCAGTACATAAGAGATTTTGTTTCATGTATAATAATAACAATGTTCAATCAACATTTCGAACACATGTATTTACATTAAAAAGTACACATTACACATAATATACGGTGTTCGCCACAAATACATATACAGTGGGGTCGTAAAATGTCCTCCCCCCCTACTAACTTTTCAACGACTTGATATTTCTTCACAAAATTTTGTGTGCTTTAATGAGAGGCTAAATACTACTTTTAAGTACATACTAAAATTTTCTAACTTTCAAAACGGCGGCTAGGCGCCTTTTTAAATATTTTTTAAATGGCAATGGGGGTCGAATGACACCTCATTTGAAAGGTCTCTTTGAGTAGAGTATAAATATTTTGGGAAAATTTTGTAGATTCAGAAACAAATGACCGACTTCCAAATTATCAGTTTCTGATATTAAACAAAACGCTAAAAAAATGTTGGGGGCGAAACAACAGAAGTAAAACAATTGAAATAATTAGACTTTCTGTGCTGTCACTTTAATTCAATTATTGTGTTTGCTTACGTTTGAATATTGAGTGTTAAAACCGGTGATACTAACAATAATATGGCGAATGCTCGAACTTTGCAGGAAAAAAATTGAAGCAGTTTTTATTTTTGCTGAAGCCAATGGAAACTCTCACGAAGCCGAAAGGATATTTAATGAACGTTTTCCTGACCGTCGTATTTCGAGGACGTATTTAAGAGAACTTGTGCAAAAATTTATTAACACTGGAAGTGTGCAAAACGGGAAAAACCCTGGACGACCCGCAATTTCAGAAGACAAACAAATTCAGATAGTCGGTGAAATGGTAATACATTCTCAGCAATCAACTTCACATGTAGCTGCGATATGTGATGTATCGGCGACCAATGCCAAAAAGTTTTTAAAACGGCATAAGTTCCATTCATATAAAATGAAAATTTTACACCAGTTGATTGAAGATGATCTGGATATACGCATTAAATTTTGTGAGGTCATGACCCAAACCATTGCAAAAAACCCATCGTATCTTCGCAATATCTGTTTTAGTGACGAACGTACATTTTTTTAAATGAGTTTGTTAACAGACAAAATGTAAGATATTGGTGCGATGAAAATCCCCATGTTTTCCAGGAAGGTCACACCCAATTGCAGCAAAAATTGAATATGTGGATAGGAATACTTGGCGACCATATCGTAGATTCCTTATTTATCGACGGAAACCTCACTGGGGAATTGTACTTGAAATGCTGGAAACCCCCATCCATCCGTTAATAGTTGAGAAAGTTTTTCAAACAGGGCCCGATTCCCTTTTGGATTTACGGCGTAAGATAACAGAGGCTTATGCAAATACCGGAGTTGAAACTTTCCAGAAAGTACGGGAAGAGATATTAAATAGGTTTCTTTATTGCCTAGAAGTTCAAGGAGCACATTTATTAAAATACTATTACTATTCAGATTGTTTGTATAAAATAAGTTTTGTTGTGTTTTAGAATCTTCTTCTTCTTCTTCTTCATTCTTCAATGGTGAACATTTCGAAAGCATGCCTTTTTTGTTTTAATTCTTAGTTTTTTCCATAAACTTGTTATTTTCAATCATCGGTCATTTTTTCTGGATGGATATTTTTTTATGAAACTCAAGTAGCAGACGCAGAATTAAAATACCTTTCGAATGAGGTGTCACTCGACCCCATTGCCATGAAAAAAATATTTCAAAAAGGCGCTTAGCCGCCATTTAGAAAGTTATAAAATTTAAATATGTACTAAAAAATAGTATATAGTAATTTTATAAAGAAATATCAAGTTGTTCAAAAGTTAGTAGGGGGGTAGGACATTTTACGACCGCACTGTATATTATTCTTATAGGTTATTACTTTAGACGTATATTACATTTAAGGTATATAATTAGCAATATTTGCAGTCAGAAAGTTCTCATTATGATTAAGTTAGATCCTATGTCCATTTAAATTAATTTTGTATATTATACAGAATTTATATTGCATATATCGTCGTGAAATACACTTTATATAACTTATAAAAATTTATGTTTTATACGAACCTTCCTAAACTTTTTTAATTTTAATCTGTTTACAAATGTCGACAATTATATCGTTTATGTAATAATATAAATTATCAATTTCTGACTTGAATATTTTTATGTCGCAACCAACATCAGAAAAACTGTAATTTATAAAAAATACACTATGTTACTCTGAGATTTAACTATTGGAACGTGTCAAAAGTTGCGAACTGTATTTCTACAGTCCTTTGGCTCTTCTATACTTATTGCGTACGGGAAAAGCAATCTATACAAATATAGGGAACCTACTGTTTAACGGCTCCGAACCGCGAGACGTGTCTTGCACTTCTTGTTCTCTCGACATAAGTACCTCGGTGGTAGCTATTGCCTTCCGAGAGGAAACGACCGAAATATTGAAACCAAGTCTTTCAGCACAGTACTTCAACGCACTAACCGCTACGCCACAGCCGCTCGCGCGTTGTTGGTACATAAAGACAGGTATACATTCTTCCTCAATATCGAATACATCATTCGTTACCAGTCTGCATAACGAAGAACAAAAGAAAAAAGTATATTACTATAGACAAAATTTTCAACAATCTCTACTTATTAAACTATTTTAACAATGTAAAGAAACCAATAATGTTGATGACACGTCTGTATTATCAAAGGAAAGCTTCATCCCTCCGGGCAAACACACACCTGTTGGAAATGCGACTATACAACCGCATGCGTCTACATCTTCTCAGAAGTGTCATTCGAACAAAATTTTAATTAAGTTATCAGTTCTCCATTTAACGAGAACAAATAAAGCAGCCAATTACCTTTTATATGTCATAAAAGTCGTGAATTCACAGAATGGCAGTAAAGGATAGTGGAGCAAGAATAACGCGCCAGATTAGGGGCTCACTTCTTAGTCAATTTATGGCTAACGTGGGTGAAGTTCCTGGAAAATACATCTGCAGTATGTGCACCCCTTCCCAGAACGCTCTGAAAACAGTGCGCTCAGATTCGGTGGTTTTCCTGGAAAATCTTCCGCTTCAGGATTAGGTCGCGTCATATGATAGTATCTCAGGATTAATTAATTAGCTTCATTAGCCTCCTTTAGGCGTTTGAAACTAATACGATATATTTACACCAATGCTCAAACTACAATGTACATCTAACAATAGTAATACACATAAATTAATTCAAAATTATCAGACAATCGAATTTTTGTTTTTTTTTCAGTATTTTCAGAAAGACAGAATAGAACCCCATACGAGAGATATTTAATATTAATAGTTTACTTTTAGGTATACCTGTTTGCAAATGGTTACTAATTCTGATATTTATTTACTGAAATTTGTTAAGATCTAAGTCTATTAAAATTAATTCTATACAGGGTGTCTATTAAGTACTATATTATTCAAAATGTCGAATAATCTTACACATAAAATCTAAAGGATATTTTATTTTACTTAGTAAAAATTGCTTTCTTCTTAATTTAATCTAATTCGTGGACTCATATATTTTTTTCTAATATTTATGAAGGTCCTTCAATTACTTATGTCACTAGCACCATGATTTAGTTAAATACAATACCTAGGTATAAGATTGTATTACATCCATTAGCGCAGCGATTCTCAAACTGTGGAGCGCGACCCCCTGGGGGAGGGGGAATCTGTACGGGTGGGTCGAATAAATGAACATCAGAATTAATTTTTTACATTTTTACCACAACGAAAGCATTACAAGTAAAATTAAAATAAAACATTTCTAATACATAGATCTAATGATTAATATGTGCCTGCTTTAAAGTACACAGCCTGTCCAGGTTTCGTGTGATATTCGAGATAGACACTCTGAGCTCCTTTTCTATTTGAAGTTTGTTTCTATATTTAAACTTACAGCAGCTACAGCGAAAAAACCAATTTGGCAAAGATAAGAGGTAGAAAAAGGTAACAGTATTCAAAACGCTTTTGCTTTAATAAGAGAATAGTTACAAGACAGTTGACTCCAGAAATTTATTAATGGCTTAATAGCAAAATTTGATTTTTCTGCGGTACTTGAAAAAAATCTATCTGTTGTTCTTCTTCTTGCAGAGATAGGCCGGTAGGTATACTTTCAAATAGATTTATTACCCACTTCCAGTCACCCAATTTAATGCCTTCTTCTGCGAAAAAGTATTTGCTGAAAGTAGTGCTCAAGTGTTCTAAATGACCCTCCACTGTTTTTAGCAACAACTTTTTATGATTCTCTTCCGGCTGGTAACTCTGGAGAAATACATTGTGGGAACCATCTCAAAGAAATTGTCTTTTAATTTGTTATTCCATAACTGTATTATCTTACAAAAAGCGTTGACCCTTTTATTTAAATCAAATATATTTGTATTATTTCCCTGAAGTTGAAGATTAAGTGTATTTATTAACTTCTTAGAATATGTCTACTAAATAGGAGAATTTCATTGAAAATACATTGTCGTAGAATTCTTCAGCATGCCCATGACCCTCCTCGCTCAAGAATATCGCTATTTCATTTCTCATGCCGTAAACGCGCTCGAACACCTTACCGCGTGACAACCATCTGGATAAAGAATATAAAAACAATGATATATGTTCAGCTCCCATATCTCCACAAAGAGCAGCAAAATCCTTGATTTTAGAGGTCTGGTTTTTATATGACTAGTTACTATCAAAACAGTATTTAGCCCAGCACCTAGCGATTTTGATGTTAAAGTTTTCCGATGAATCACGCAGTGTGTCCAGACTACTCCGGGAGATACCTTCTTTACAAGTGCTTGTAAACTGTTATATCTGAACAACTCGACAGCAGTTGCTCTTGCTTGCATAGGCTTGCGAAATAGCAAGTCTTCAACTATTGCAGCTCTCTGACAAGATCGGATATAGCAAATCAAATCAGAATAGTTATTGGTGTCTGTTGCTTCATAAAGTTGTATGGCAAATAATTTTCCAACTAACTCAGATTCAAGCTATTGCTGAACATCCACAGATATATCGTTAATTCTTAGGCAAATTGTATCGTTTGACAGAGGAATATTCTTGAGTTGTTTAAAATAACTTTCACCAAACATTGTTTCTACCATGTCTATGGCAGCTGGTAAAATTAGTTGCTCTGCAATCGTATGCGGCTTCTTGCATTTGGCTATTTTATAAGCCACTTTGTACAATGCCAATAAAGCTTCGTCATTTACTGTAAGAGCTGTAAGAAATGTGTCTTCTCCTTCCCGAAACATTTAAGTTTCTCTGCAAAAAATTTACAAAGCTTATTGACATATTCTTTGTGTAGAGTTTCTAAATACCTCTTCAATTTATTGAGTTTCATGCTACTTACAGCCAAAATTTGGAGGCAAATAACACATTGAGGTTTTTCTTCACCACTTATTTCAGTGCTTGTAAAATCGAAGTTTAAGTATGCTTTGTCATATTTTCGTGTTTTTGACTTTATGAAAGGATTAGCGCTGATACTGGGCGTTTCTGATGAAGTAGACGCTTCTTCGTCTTTAAGCTTACGTTTGCCTCCAATTAAAAATCTATCCATATTTACTACACTTCTACTCCAGAGAAAATTTCCTAGGCAGAATACCTCGCTGGGTTGCAATTGCCTTGCGAGGGATAACGGCCGTTAAAAACCCATATATTAGGTGAGGTTTTATATCCTTCAATGCATTAGTTAGGGCTTCGGGACTGTCCTTGAGGGCTTCCATAAGACAGCCTGTGATATTGAATTACTGGCGTTGTATCCTGTATTTAGAGCAGTTAATGATGATGTGATTGGCAGAGACCGGAAACTCATATTTTAAAAAATATTCTACAAGTGACGTGCAGTTTCAGGTTTCGGCGGTTTCTATCTAATGAAGTCATCCGCCTTAGACCGCGTTGTCGTGGAACTGAGTGATGCCGACATTTCGTTAACCATTGCAGGTCGCATTATCAAAACGTAATTCTTTCATAATACAACCTGAAACGTCAGTCTCAATCAATTCTACGACGACGGGGTCTAAGCCTAAAAATATGACTTCATTCTACAAGGGCCATTCTCTAACATTCTTCCCCAATAATATTGTGCGATTTAAATCTTCTGCGTATGTAAAGATAGAAGCTAGCAGTAACCTAATACAGATATGTCAAAATTAAATGTATACATTAGATGAAATTACCAATATAATTTCCTTGCTAATTGTTCACCTGTAAAATAATTTATTAAATTATACAATTTACATAATTTTTGTTAACGTCAACTAATTTGTCTGCCTACTTTTATTTATAATTTGCGTTTCAGCCAAGAACACAAAGGTAACTTTACTTTATATTAGTTTGGTTTCAATTAATATTTCTTGGAAGTTGGGTTATATTGTACATTTTAGAAATGTTTCCCATACTCATTCTATTTTCAGATTATATAAAGTTTCAGCAGTCTATTGTGGTGGAAAAGTAATGTAATGAATTGTATTTTGTCGGTAGTCGTATACATGTTACACGACGAAACACAATATTTAGACAAAATGGTAGATTGAAAGTGACCTGGTGATTCTTATAAAAATAACTTTAAATTAACATTTAACCTTGCGTTTGGGTTGGATACGTCCACCCATCTGTATAAAAAATAAGTGTTTTCGTAAAATACTTTGCTAGTTGAATATACATACAATATGTCGTTTGTCTTCTTCCGCATGGTGCCTAAAAATCAAACACAACTTTTTTTATAAACAAATGATGCATATTTACAATGCCGACCCGTGGGTATCAAAATTACATTTTAGCGCCACCATAAAGCTGAATTAAGAAGTAATTTAAAAACGTTATTTATTTATTTATTATATAAATACGCAATATACGTACGTCTTCTTCTTCTCTTCTTCTTCCTCTGTGTGCAGGTCAGTGGCCTGTTAATTTAATATACAGGGTGAGTCTGCTAAGACGCAACAGCTTTATGTCTGGCTTATATGAAATATTAGAATAGTATATTATTTTATATGGAGGAAAAGTGATACTTTTCATGACGCGCTCGTGTTTAACAGCCGAACGGAGTGAGTGAAAAAAACTATTTTTTTCTTCAAACGTCAGTAAATCTGTCATTTTTCGACTGTGTAGGCGACCGTAAAGTTTCATTTTTCCTCCGCCGGAGCTTTAGTTTTCACTTTCCCGCCAGCGGAGGGAAAAGTGTTATCATAGCAACATAGATAGAAACAAGAAAACAAGCGTCTACAACTCAAGATTTATTAAACTAAAAACAAAACTAAAACTTTTATTGATCATTCAAATGAATATTGAATGTACAATGCGAACGCAACCGGAGACGCAATAATTGTAAAAAATAAATTAATATTGTTGACAGTGTCCACTGACAGCTTTATGTTACATTACTATAGCAACAACCTGTGCCTACTCACCGACACCGGTCTAAACCGCCTTGCGAACCCAATTATGTTTAAAAATTATTACTATCAAAAAGAGACGTTTTTGCATTAATTTGTCGACATTTGAAGAAAAAACAGCATATTTTATTTGGAGGAAAAGTTACTTTTCATGACTTGCTCTCTATTACCAGCCTCACTCCGTTCGGCTGTTAAACACGAGCGCCTCATGAAAAGTATCACTTTTCCTCCATATAAAATAATATACTATTTTTTTTCAGATTGTAACAGGCAGTATTCCCTATATAGAGCCACTAGCAAAAAATAAGTTTTTTTCTGCTTAATTATAGTGCCTCATTTTTTTAAATCGCTTGTGTTAATAGTTTTTCTAAAATATTTAAGTAAATTTTATGAATTTTGTCTGTTGGTTTAAATTACTGCCGTAAAAATACATCTATCTGGAATCATATACCAAGAAACCGATACTGACTTCCCAGATACTTTTAAATACAGAAATTTGCATTTACAAATTATTGTGTGTCAGTTGTTATCGATTACAGTCATTAGGGAGTTAATTTATTAGCATAAATCAATTTAAAAAAATATAATTCGAGGAGTATCACTTTTATATGAAATAATATCATCGCACCACAAAGAGTCTAAATGGGCTATTTTGATGAAGCAGCAGGCTCTCGCGCTGAAAACCAATTTTTGATTCAGAGACGGTGCCATTTTTTATATTTAATTTTAGTATGTTGTTAATGACGGGGTTATTAACAATTATTTATTTACCTAATATTGTTTACTTAGTAAAAATTATTTCATGTTATCATTTGCCAACAGTTCGTTAAACTCTACTGAGTAGCAAAAGTTAACACGTTTGGCATTAACGAATACAATAAAAACTACATTTGCAAAGAAATAGACAAACAGCTACATTAAAAAAATTTAAATTTATAAAACTTAAAAAAAAATCATCTACGTCCGGGAATGGAACCCATGCTTGTGCCGTTACAACCTGCTCTTTCAACATATCAGTCCATTTAGCCTCTTTGTTGAGCAGTATCATTAATACATATAGTAGTGGTATGCAGCGAATTGGGCTCTTTAATTTATTTAAAAATCAATGTAAAATAAACAAATTCATTCAATAGATAACAGTTGACACAAACTAATTTGTAAATGCGAAATGTTGCGTTGAAAGGTATCTGGGCAGTACCTATCGGTACAATTCTGTTTTACGGGTACACAATATCCTCTAGATGCTCTTTAGTTTTACTACCGCACTAATTTGAACTCACACACCCAATTTACAATATTTAATTAAATATTTTAGGAAAATTCTTTACGTAATCAATTTTTTTTAATTAAGCGTAGTTAATAAATTGTTTAAGGTCTTTGGAATATCCAAACAATATCTTTGATACTGCCTATACTGTCTATCACAATGTGTCCAAATTTTTTTTTCTAATAACTGTATTTTCAAACTGATTCGTCTTAGCAGACATAGTCTGTATATGATACTTCATTTATTACATATGTATTAACCTAGCTTTAGCCGCCACAAAATTCTTAGTTAGATCTTATATATTTAGAGTATCCCCAATATTATTTTCTATAGGAATTATTGATAAATCGGCAAGGCTATTTTCGGGCATTGGTGATAGCAAATAGTTTTATATTAATTTTAGTTTTGAAAAATTGATAGAGGATGTTAAATTTACTATTCATTTTTATCGCCTTACTGTTTATTTTTAATTGAGGACTCTATAGAGGAATTTATAAATTTATAAAAATTTACTAATATTTATCGTCTTAAAACGGCGCCCCTCCTGATCAAATGCCTTTGTACGGGGCACAACCTGCCCACCCGTACAGTCTGACCCTGCATAGTTATTATTGTTATAAGACAATTACTGTTGAAATACAAATTATTTCTTTAACTGGGAAAAGGAAAAAATATTGTTTAATTAGATGTTTGATATTTATTACTAGATTGAGAGATTTGAAACAGTGAATCCAATTTCAAATCAATGCTTTTAAGAAATTCAATATTAGTTCATACAGCAAAATGTATACTCACACCGAGTATTGTCTCTCAGCGACACTAATTTTAAAGATGTGCTTATTTATTTAGTTGAATTATTAGTTCTTTGAGATCTTCTTCACTACAGGCTAATAACATTTTCACGAAAGCTTCCAATGACACAAAAATCAAAGAAAAACAATATGACGTAAACACATTTTTTTAATTAGGGGTTTCCGCTGTCAATATAATTAATAAACTGCAGAATATAAAGAAGTCTTACATTTTAATATCTTAGGTTTTTTCCAGTACCCTTACAAACCGCTCATCCTGCATGGGTTTATTTTCCAGATATATTATTTATTCTCAAAAATCAATTTCTGACACAAGATTTTTCAAACAGTGAACAATCAATTCATCATCTCTATACAATATCTATTTACAAAATTGACAAAAAGCATTTTTGTCTCGTTAATGTTGGTACATAAATAAGATTTTTTTTTAATTCATTCACTGTTACTGTGACGTAAACTACTTAGTAAACGTAATGTTAGTAATACATTAAATATAGTTTTGTTACAATTAAATATATACTAACTTCATCAAACGTTTTAAATTATTGAACCTGGAACGAAAACACACAATCAGACAAATAGTGGAATGCAAACAAATGCAGTTTGGGATACATAACAGCAAAACGCAAATAATAATTTCCTTCATTTACATTTTTACTTACAATCTGTTTTGCAGAGACCACAGAAATTGGCAACTACGGCATTGGCACCCTGTAATATTTTCAGTGATTCGTTTCCTTCGGGTCATGATGACTATGGAGACGGCAAGGGGAACGCTGCTGCAATAATAGGAATTAAATCTTTTGGAGGTGGTTGCATAATAGCTTGGGGCGACATTATATTGGACAGTAAACCCGATCAGATTATCGTTCTAAATGGTAGTCTGACGATACCTGGCCTGGCGACACATAACTGAAATATTGAATTCTGAAGTACAACTTTTTGCACGCCATGCAAGTCCAGATTTGTTGTTTATTCATGACAACTCTCGCTACCACGGTGGTAATGAAATCAACTCAGTGGGATTATTTAGGGAAAGCTGTCAAAACCCGTCCAAACCCAACAATGGCAATCCAAGCAGTGACAATTACCCTTCAAGAACGTAGGCAAGTTCCTCAAAGAACTCTACTAAGACCTATTTGTAGCATGCTACCACCTTACAGTGCTGTCATAAGAGCCAGAGGTGACAACACCTCACACTAAAACGTAAAATATATTTGTAAATACTTGTTTTGGCATGTAATGTCATGTGTAAGCTATATTTAACCTAATTATCTAAACTAAATACCAAACAAAACTGCAACAATTGTAAGAAATAAACTATTCTATTTTGAGCAGTGTACAACACCTTCGATTCTATTAAAATATTGAACCTAGGAAGAGAAAGGATAATGGGGGTCTATAAAATTGAGAAACATCTAATCAAATAAATAGTTGAGTACGAATGAATGTGCTCTGCTCAAAATAATTAACTGATGTTTTTTTAATAATAAACAAACAAGCGGTTAAAGTATCACCTGCTAATACTTTTATATATTTCAACTGCAATACTTTTATACCTTATTATCCATAGATTATTACAAATAACAAAAGTTAGTAATGTGTATGATCTCCATAAACACCTAAAAAGGCTTAACATGGTGTTGCATGTTGCATTGAGTAAAATTAACAAAGACTTCTTATCGAATCGGACCCCATTCTTCCCTGAGACCAATTTGTTCTGATATTGTACGTCGTGGGATTTTGAACGAAATAAAAACTTCCAGCACTTATCCGAGCCCATACCTCCACACGGCCTTCTTCATATAGTGGCCGTTCGCGGATAAAATGTGGATTATTTCGTGTCCCAACTTTACGCTAAATTAAAACACTCCTATTATCAGGTTGCAAATCATATCTTGACTCGTCACTAAATAACATTCATCCTCAGTCATTATGGCCCCAATTCCTATGCTCCTCTGCTCACACTCTGCCGACTTTTTATGATAGGCAGTAAATAGAATGCAAACCAGTGGTCTTCGAACATAAGAGCCGTCGTTATGAAGACGATTCCTTATTGTTTGTGTTGATACCATCCTTCTAGTAACAGCAGAAAACTCAGTTCGATACTGGGTTGCATTAAGAGTTCGATTTCTACGTGTAAGTTGCGAAAATTAACGATTATCTCTTGGTATTGTTGATGCTTGAGACCGCGATGGTCTAGTGCGAGAACGCATTGACCACTCGAGGTCACAGTAAATGCAGTCGCTCCGTTGGGGCGATCGAATCCCGACTGGGGCGACCGCATTTGCTTAGTTAAGTTTAGGGTGCATATTGCATGAATGTTTAGTATGTAAGGGACGCCCGCACCCCCCTGAAGTAATGCGAAAGCGGTTCCGGGGGAGAACGATAGTATGAATGAGAGAAAAAAAATTGTTGATGCTTGCCGATCTTGTCCTTGTCTTCGCCGAAAATCTCCAATTTCCGAAAAGCGATTCCAAAGTCGAGAAATTACATTTAGGCTCACCCCAAACACTTGCGCAACAGCTTGCTGTGTTCGTCACCTTCCAATTGGCTTTTGGTACTCCAAGTCTCTAAGTCAGACAGATCATGATGCTGCTACATACTTAATGTATTTAAAATAAAAATCACCACTAGTAACCAAGAAAATGAAAATATGAACTGTGACCAAGAGGGTATTGACGCGCGCTTTGCTAGCCGCAGAAGAGCATAGGAACATAGGAATTACGGCCTTAACGACTGGAGACGAGTGTTGTTTAGTTACAAGACAAGATTCACTATGTAACCAGGTAATCGACGTGTTTTAATTTGATATGAACCCGGAACACGAAATAATCCACATCTTGTCCGATAACTACCACAACATGAAACTGGCGGAATAAATATTGGAGGTCATACGGCTCCTTATTTCATTCAAAATCGTGTAGTAATATTTAAAAGTAGTACAAATAGTAAAACTACGTTGAGTAGTACAAACACCAAATAATTTTTGGAAACCAAGCTAGCTATTAGAGTATAGTATTAGTAGTATAGTATAGAATATATTATACAAACGTGAAGATTGTTCTATACGGCTCTAATATCTACGTGGGTAAGTAAACGGATACGCTTCAGATGTTTGCGAAATAGCTGCCCAAAATATCGATGATATAGTGATCATACAGTATATAAAATAGAAAGTTGTGGAAAAAACATTACTGATGAAAGCGGAAACGAATTATGTTCATCCAACCTACCTTACGAAATCTTTTAAAGAACATTATATCTACGATCAACACTTGAGTGGAACCTGATGGGAAAGAGAACGATTGATAGAAAACCAGTTGAAAAGAACATCGAACAAAGGCAACTTAAAAGTTATAACCAAAACTGTAACACTTGAAGAGAAACTGATATTGAGGCTTACGCCATGGTAGAAATAAGGCAAAAATCCGAAATATTGAACTGTTCACAATGCGTTTAAATGTATCTTATGTCAAAAAATTCTTATTACGTCAGAAACATTTTCCAGGCGTATGTCTGATGTTACACTGTCAATAAATCTGTTAAGAAGATCAATATAATTCATTTAAGTATGTCAAAGTTCGTTGCGCTAAATCTACTAAAATTAATCAAACAGAAAGCAGTAAGTTACTACTTCCTATACACACAATTCTCATTCGGTTCCGTTTCGTATACATATTCCTAATGGCGGCATGGCGGCGACGCAGCGATTATTGACAAACACCATGCTCATATTTCAGCCCTGGTAGAATTCAAGGTGAAAATCATGAACCTGAGCCTATGGAGCTCCAACCTTGACAACGACTTCTATAGGGGCTGTGCCCGCGACCTTGCCTCGCGCATATTCAGGGTTGCAATGCATCGATCAGCGCCGTCGTCCTGGCAACCACGTACCTGTTGCAAGGGACGTCATATCACTTGACGTAATAGCTCAGCCCGATGCTCTGTTCACTGCGATACTATTATTTATTTATGTACGTATGCGCAATATCTCTGATTACACAACCAAGTTTTGAATTACGTAAGCATTTCACGGAATAGGGACACACGTACATTGTTTGAAACTATCTAGAAACAGGAAGACTAAAATAAATAGAAAACCTGACGACAGCAACAGCACCATGCGAAAAGCAACAAGTTCATCGCTCTACGAAGCTAACCAGAAATAGTATTGAAATTTAAACAGCGAAACTTATTACAAAAGCGATCTTGTAAAAACAATGAAACCGAAAATACACGATTAGATCTTGTACAACTACAATTAAACTAATTGTTATATCATAAATGTTCCACACTAAATATATGCGTCTGTTGTGAGAAAGGGAGTTTCTATCTAATCCATCGCCTTCGAGATGTTCTTCTTCTTGGGGTACTTTATTCTCCGGTGACGTTGGCAATGTTATTTGTTCAGAGTATTTTTCCTATGCAATGACAAACAAAAACAATTAGGGTGAGTTGTCCAAAAATCCTAAAATCTTAAAATATCAATTATTCATGAACTAATTCCAAAAACAAAATTATCTTATGCCGCACTGAATAGCTGTATTTCAAGAGTTGTTACGTCGTGAGTATGAAAAAAGAACTAAACGCTTCCAGTTAGAACCATTTTAATGATGGTGTTCTGAACAAAACCTTCCTTAACGGTGGAGCATGGTTCCTCTTTCTACGTTACATTAATTCACAGAACATGAATATCTGGAGCTCGGAGATCTATACATCCATATACCTCTCCGGAGACGGTTGATTATCCTCAACGGGGCTCAAATTATATATTTATTATGTATTTTTTTAATTTATCCTTCGAAAATAACACTCCGGTGTTGTTAACGCTACATAGGCAAGTCATTCACCACATGCCCTACCGTGGGATGTTAAAAAGGTAAGAGATAGATAGAGATGTCTCATAAAATATTTATCAAATTTAATTGGCTCCCTAGACACAAGTTATGTATTAATTCTGTATACCTTCTACCTATGCCACTTTTTAGTACCTTAGATTAATAAAATCCAAACGTGTCCATTACATATGGCCAAGTTCATATCATATAAAATTCAACTCACTAAATATGAACTCCAGTATAACAGAATCCCGGATATAACAAGCGTTTACAAAATAAGTGTTTAAATTTTCATTGTTTACTGTACTATACTTCGCAATTACAATAATTGCTCTTGCCAGAAACAAAGTGTAAAGTAAATATTAAATCCTAGACAAACTTAACAAAAATAAGTATCTTTTAGGGATTATAAAACCAAAAACGTAAATTTATGAAATTGTTATACATGTTCCAATTCACGTCCCTATTTATATATTGGGGGGATAGGGGGGCTGGAATGGATTCGTGATAAGCGAGTCAGGCTTTGGATGTAATAGTCCAAACGTTTCCCGGTTCAAATCATTCTAGGGTCCAGAAGTTTTTCCAATGCCCTGGGCAGTAAGTACTGATTCTCGTTGTATATTTTCCAAGAAGGATCAAATTAATGGCACTCCCCATGTTAGGGTCGCATTAGAGAAGTAACAACCCAACAAATTTTTCATCACCTGCCAGTAATGGTAGTATCGTTGAGACTAAGATAACTATTCACTAGAAGCGGCTACGCGTCGACCTGTGTTCTATAGACATTAGGAATTGACGATAAATGACAAATGCATAGGTGAGTCAACGGACGAAATCACTTTTCAATGTATTGCTTTTGAAGAAAGAAATTGTATTCTTGCCATATCAGCCACACGGCCAAAATAGAAATTTCGTAAGTATCATAGAGTTGTTGGCCAAATATGGTCCCATTTTATGAAGCTTATTAAATAAACCCAAAACTAGATTAATTAATATGAATCCTAAGATACAAAATAAATTTCTTACTGTTTCATTCCAAAACGGGAATGATATGCCGATACCAACAACAAAAGCTGCCCCGTTTTATTCTGTTATACCTGTTACTACTCAAAACATTAGAAACTGACCAGTTGTATGAATTTTATCACTACTATGTGCTTGAGAAAGATGAAAATGAAATACTAAAAGCACTTATAAAAAAAAATCATTTTTAAATTTTTCTTACGGTTGTGGATAAAACTGCGTTAGCAATGTCCAAGCAGAGTATGAAAGCTATTTATAATAAAAATATTCGTATTCAGTGCAGTATATGTCCACTGCATACTCTTTTTAAATCTCTATAGGTACTCCCAATACAAAGGCAGATATAAAATTATAAAAACCTGAAAAACTATATTTACTATTGATAGTTAAAATATTTGAGAAACATAAGCACCTTATGGAAAAAATGTTTGTTAGCGAGCTAAAATGAATTTATATATTGTAAAGACCCCACCATAAAAATGTGCCAGAAGTCGAAAATTTGTAATTACGCTACTGCCTTGCCTCATACCACCTCGTCACTACGTAAGCGGTATTACCGAGGAAACGATAACGACGACGGCGACGATTTATATGCTCAATGTCAAACTACAAAAGATATAATCAATACACATTTTTCTTGAATGAAAAGTATTTACGGAGTCTCGTTTGAATCATTTTTATATAGTAGCCAGTATATAGTTCGTTCTATAAAATGTTTTAATACGTAACCTCAGAGATTTAAGATTAAGTACATAATATACGCTTGCAGTTTCAGTTTTTTGCAGTCAATAATGGTAAATTAGAGCTTTTTTGAGTGTGAAAACATATTTTTGCTTAGAATAAACAGGTATTTTTTAGATAACGAGCAAACATTTACACTCCCAGAGGTCCCGTTACAACCGAGTTAGACTGTATTGTATTTATCAAACCAATACAGTGCTCGAGAAAATTGATTGTACACGGTAAAATTATACGACGTTTATTAGTAGAAGGCAATCTACGGCAACCTGCTATTTCCAAAACAACTATCGTTGTAATGGTTTACTACTCGGAAAAAATAAACATTTACATGATAAACTAGCAATTACGCATTTTTAGAAGTACATAGCATACAACTCAACTCATCTGATTGTAGAGTAATAACATTTTTACTTAAACCTCAAAGTTATTGCTTGCAGTAATGTCTATGAATAAAATGATGTCATTGTTGTGTAATTTTCAGCAAACACTAAAAGGTGCAATTCTGTCTTCCAGACCAACGATTATTACCTTCCTAGTACCTTTATGCCGATGACCATGTTCTTACGTATCTCAGAAACTGCTAGGTGCATCAAGTACATGTCCTACACCTTAACGCCACCTACATAGCAGTTTTAAAAAAAGTTACAAAATAAAGCATAGCCCGCAATGTTGAATGGATCCTTTAATTGGGCGTCTACATGAGATCAAATAAATTTAATAAATATGAGCTAGGGTCAAATTTAAGATGCACAACTAAAAATAAAACTAAATAAAGTTTTAAGATCCCTAAAATTATACAGATACTTTAGATTACATCATTTTACATATTGCAATATCTGTTCAATTCTTCTATTTATCCGTACATTAGTGTACGGAAAATGTGAAACACATCAACTGGATTTATATTCTATTGAACGGTTCCTTAGCGTCTACCAAAGTTTGAGCACAATCTTCTTCTTCAATTCTACCCCCCTTATATTTTGTTTTATTTGCCCTTACGAATTTAGTATTATCACAATAATAAGTAAATACTACTACAAGTTTTGAAGATAATAAGTACTTCTTCTGAAATGGGATTACCTAAGAAATTACTTTAATTTATATTAAAATATGAAAACAAAGCTAAACGGCAAGGAAAAAAGGAAAGCACATAACCATAAAAATTACACGTAAATGTAACCAGTTTGTCTTACAATATAAATTTAAAAAGCAAGGGTAGAACATAAAAAGCCAGAATAAAGAATTTATAGTAAATGATTTTATATGCATTAAACAAAACAACGTTACAGTTGTTGGAACAAGAAATTCTTTTTCATTTTCAATATAGGTAGATGTAGGTGGGTGCGTAGGCGTTACACATGTATTCGAGCTGTTACCCTGTGGAGTACTACTACAGCAACTACGAAAAGATTGACTAAATAAAGTCTAAAATGAGAGAATGTGGGAATAAAATCAAATACGGATTGAATTTTCATAGCAGTAACAACAGACATGCACAAATGCTTCTTATAACTTTCTCTAGAGTATTTGGTGTAGGTCTACTCAATGTATAATTTTAAATAGATACCCCTATTTGACATTTATTAGGGTAATATAACTTTCAGTAAGTACAAGGAGGATTCAAATATGCCCCGGAACTTTATTCTTAGAAGCAAACGAATGGCCCTAGCCGCAATTCCTTCTTAACATTCTTGCAATGGGATATCTAGAAGGCGTGAATAATGTCATAGCCACTTCAATTGTTTTTTTTTAGTAATTGTCAACATGACAGAGCAGGCAGTTCATGTTTCCGTTGCGCAACGCACAATAGTTAGATTTTTTGTAAATGAGAGTGCCAAACCAAGTGATAATTTGCAAAGAATTCAAGCACAATATGGGGAATCCACCTTATCGAAAATCCAGCTGTTTCAATGGTGTAAGAAGTTTAAGAGGGCCGTACAACGATCAAAAATTTGCCGCACGCGAGACGTTCGAAAACTTCGACAACACAAACCAACATTGACCTGATAAACGACCTTATTCTTGCCAATAGAAGAATTTCTCTCCGGGAAATGTCACAAACATTACAAATTAGTGTTGGTAGCGTTGAAAAAATGCATTACCGAAAAGTTTGCGCAAGATTGGTACCCATATTGCTGACTATGGAACAAAATCAGCGACGCATTGAAATCTCTACTGAGCTTCTCAGGCGATATCAAGATGAAGGTGATGCATTTTTAAATTCCTTACCTACTTACGACGAAACGTGGGTTCACCATTTTACGCCAGAATCAAAAAGATCAAGTCTAGAGTGGCGCCACTCAAACTCCCCAAAACCGAAAAAAGCGAAGGTTGTGCCTTCAGCCGGTAAAGTAATGGCCACCGTCTTTTGGGATAGTGAGGGTGTTCTCTTGACCGATTTTTTGAGAGAACGGCGTAGCATTAATGACCCTTATTATTCTGACTTGCTCACTCAAAAAGTTAAGGCTGCATTTCGTTCAAAAAGGAGAAACCGTTCAATCAAGAGTGTGACAATAACGCCCGACCTCATACTGCCCAATTTACTACAAATGTCCTCGAAAAAATGCATTGGGAGATTCTTCCACATCCACCTTATAGGCCGGATTTATCACCATGTGATTTCCATCTCTTCGGACCGTCGAAAGAGGCATTGGGTGGCTCAAAATTTCAAGACGACGATGATGTTGCCGAGTTTGTGCATGAGTGGCTTCGCGCCCAACCAAAAACATTCTATAAAAGTGGCGTTTTGAAACTCCCACAACGATGGCAAAAGTGCATAGACTTAGAGGGTGAGTATTGCAGTTAAATAAAAAGTTACAGCTAAATTCCGGGTCCCTCCTCGTAGTTTGTTTGGTTATATATGAAAATCATTACGTTATTAAATTTGTATATTATATTAAAAAGAGACATTGTAAGAGTATACAATAAAAACTACTAAAAATAATATATTTCTAATATGCTCTTTCTCATGGAAAATTGTTTAGGTCTAATGGAAAGCACAACACCCTAACTTCAAAATCAGTGTTAATGTATAAATTTCCATTACTTGGTTGTTGTTTTGCAAAATAAGTTTTTTGTCAAATAGCAGAGTATTCCACGATTCTGATTAATTTTATTAAGAAAATTTCAAACTGCTAATGCACTAAGCAATAGCTGTTGCTTTCAAAGAAGAACATACAGTTCTATTCTGTTCAAACTTTACTATAAATTCTACCTGTTGGGTATTTACATAATTGGTGCCAAAATGTAATTAAGTTACATCATTTTCAGTTACTACTTACTTACTTTCCGTGTCCGGATCACGAAATCAAGAAACCCTTTCCAATATTCAACCACGCGAATGACCTTATCATTGGCTAAAATAGTATCTTCCACTGCGCATGAACCTTCTATGTGTGGGCATGAAAACAACTGTTGTTGATCTGGGGTCGCACCATTTCACAAATATCGTCGTCTCTGTAACCCCATCTCTTCAGATTACTTTTGCAGCATGCCACGCCCGTCCTCAATCTGTTAAGGGTTTTCCACTTTGGGTAGTCCACGTGGGTACCAGCAGCCAGCTCCTCCTTTCGCTCTATCCACCTGTGTTCCGCTATCTCACGCCACAGGTTAAGGCGACGGCTTTCGCATGACGCTTCCAGGAGTGTTGTCTTCTGCATCAGCCATCAGCTAAGACTGAAAATTTTAATTTTTTGATTAAGCTTATACTATAGAAGAACTGGATATTATAAGATATCCTATAATATTTTTGAATACATCAACAACAAGAAGACTCCTCCTGTATGCTTACGATTAAGATGGCAGGGAATATGCGACAAAATTGGAAAAGACAAACTTCAAACTCGTGTGCTGCATCGTCTTTTTATACGGTACAGAAAGTCTGCAAACTTAGGCCCAGTGGCCTATTGTGCACGGTGGTTCCTGAATATCATCAAAAAGGCGGGTCATGAAAGCCATCACCTTGCCAGTCAGAATATCCTTCAACTCTACGGGCTCTATTAAGACGGAACCAAATACCAAATACAACAGAATATATATGAAGGTTTCTTTCTCATTTCAACTCTTCCTTGATCGTTCCTAATCTCTAAGGTGTGTACGTGTTTTTGCAGATGACCATGTTCCATTGGCAGGCCGGTTACCAAACGGATGCCTCCTCTGTTCGTCTGTAGAAACATTTTGGTAGCTTCAGGGAATGTCCCTTCCTACGGAATTTCCCTTGCCGCAATCCTACTTGCAATACCCGAGAAGTGGAGAACTGATCATCCGTCCAGCTCTTGATTTTCTGTTTCATGACCACCTCTGTCCGATCAATGGTGTCTCCGAGCCAGAGTTTCAGTGCCGCCTTGCTGTCTGTGTATATGTAGTTATGCGGATTTAAGACTCATTTTGTTAGGTTCTCTTGCTCACAGACCAAGATTGGGAAAATCTCTCTCTGGAATACTGCAGCATATAATCCAGGAGTATAGTTATTTTAGACCTAGACATCCCCCGTAAATACCTGCTCCAGCTCTTTGGTCCGTGAGCCGTCTGTGAACAAGTTTAGGCCTCTAGGAACGAGAAGAAGCGATTTCTTCCAGTAGTGTTGCGTAGCCCTTACGCGCTACTCATCTATGACATGATCCTCTCATGTCCAATACCCCCACTGACCCCTATGATATAGCCTCCCAGCAGGCTCCCGAGCCTCCGCCTCAACTGAAATGTGAAGAGGCGGCAGTCCCAATAGAACCTGCAGAGCAATCGTGGGACTCGTGAGCATAGAGCCTGATATACCTAAACAGGTCATTTTCTGAATCTGATTTAGGCTGTTGCTGATAGTGATTTAACCAGTAGCCAGCCACGCATACACAATTTGATCAACGTTGTGTTTCATATACACTGTGTCTATAAAGTAACCCCCCCCCAACTAATTTTTGAACGACTTGATATTTTACCACAAAATTTGGTGTGCTTTAATGGGAAACTAAATATTACTTTTTAGCCCATGATTACATTTTCTATCATTTAAAATGGAGGCTGGGCGCCATTTTGAATTTTTATTTT
>JABXWE010011145.1:0-55480 GCA_014611495.1 Limonius californicus | reverse complement strand
TTCTAGATGTAGGTTTTTGGAGCATTCGGCCCATTTATGTTCGTCTATTATTTGTGTCTGTACATACTCATTTATATTGTTTCGTCTGCGCTTTAGCATTCCCCAGATTTTCCTTTGTGTCCCATAGAGGTCACTTTCCATTCATTCATTCATTTGTGAATTTGTTCCAATATTCTGTTTTTATTTATCGAATTCGTACGTTTACTGTATTTCTTACTATAGTTTATTTTGCGTACTCATCGACTGATTTATTGGTTCTATATTTTAGATATGCATCTTTCTTTTTCCGGGATAATTCTTTTATTTGATTTGTGGGTTTGTGATTGGTTGTTGCGTTTATGTTAATTATCCTCTTGCCTAGGGCTTCATTGATGTTTGTTAATATTTTTTTCCAGCATTCTTTTACTGTATCTTTGGGTTGTATACTGTTTAATGTGATTTTTTGCGTTGATCTGTTTTTGTACAGATCTTTGGTGCTTTCATTCGTTATTGCTTCTATGTTAATCTTTTCAATGTATTCAGGTTGTTTCTTTTTCAGTACAACTAGGCGAATTTTTCCTAACACTAAGTTGTGGTCGGATCCTATATTTGCTGATGTCAATGTGCGAATGCCTATTATTTATGACGGTTGTATCGCTCTGTTTGATATAGTATAATCTATAATAAACCGTGTTCAAAAACTCCCACGTTTATAGTAGGCTGTGCATCAGTTATGCGTCGGTAAATGTATGTCGCTTCATAACCATCTGCCGAGCCGCAAACACCTGATGTTTTGAGGTTATCTAAATAATTGTTATTTGACAGTTGATTACTTGTCTCTCCTGTAAGTAATTAGTTTATAGCTGTAATTCACTTTGCTGTTCATGAATTAATTTTTAAGTGTAAATTAAAGTTCCTCGTTTATAACCTCAATTTATTTTGACGTTTATTTTGGTTCATGTTTAAGTAAAGACATACTGTGTCTCTTGTTTTGTTAACTGATGGCCTACTCCAAACGTACTAGTTTTTGAACACCCGTTATATGTTTGTCCGACTGTATTGTTAAAAGATATTTTGTGTTGGGGTTTATAGTCGAAGAAGGTATTGTTAATCCGTAGTTCATTATGAGCACAGAATTCGGTGAGTATTTCTCCACTGTTGTTTGTGTGATCTTCATTAAATCTTTGTTTTAGCCCATCAATTGATTCATTGCTTATTTTGGCGTTGAGGTCTCCCATTATTACAGTTTTTTGTTTACGTGGTATTTTATCGATTTCTGTATATGGATTTTCATAAAACATAACTGTTTCTTTTTTTGGTTTGTTTATGTCGGGGGCATAAACACTGATAATATGTAAATTTTCTGTTTCTAGCTGAATTATTATTTTTAGAATTCTTTCGTTGACATATTGCACTTCTTCAATGTTTTTCTCATATTTTTCGTTGATCAGTATACCTACTCCTGCTTATGCCCTTTCATATTTTTCTTTGCCACTATATATCCTTATATAACCTGGGTATTTAATGATACCTTTTCCCTTTTTTTTTAGTTTCCGATATCGAACAGAAATCTATTTTATGTTCTTTTAACTCTAACTGTATTTCTTGATCTTCGCTGTTCCATATCTTGATATTCCAGCATAAGCATCTACTTATGGTATTTTTTTCTTTTGTAGTATTCGCGTTTGGTGGTGTTTTCCGGCTCGTTGTCATTTTTCTCGCCCAGTTCCTCTTCGTGTGATCAGTCCCATTCCGAAGCATTGCATTGGTTCTATGAGCGTTATATTTTGTTTTACCGTGGATAGGCTGCTAACCTTGCCCACGAACCCTCCTCCTTTTTCTAGGCTTGGGACTAGCTAGAGTATGCCGTTGTATTATTTCCTCTAGATGGAGTTTAAATGTGATTTTAGAATAAATATAATTAATTCGCCATTAAATATAACAATATATTTAATTACAAATCTAAGTATATAAGTAAAGATATAGAAAAAACTGTGTCATAAACTAGTTTGAAAATGAATGTATTACATTAACTTAAATCCGTGTTCACGTCCACGCGTTCAAACGTTTCTACTCGCGCGTGCAAATAGCCACGTTCATGTAGCCGAGTTGAACCAGCAGCGTCGAGCAAATGTATTTTACTCGCTTATCTACCTCTTGATCGACAGTTTACCGAAGCCTATTAGAAAGAAGAGTCCACCCAGTCTCATAGTCAAATATTTCATTTATGAGAAATACATATTGTACTTTAGGAACACCAAAAAAATTACACTTATAAGTTGATAAACATCAAACGTATAGTTTGACACATTTAATTTGAATACATTTTTAAATTTAAATGTAAATTGTTCATTAATATAAATTATTTTCTTTTTGTAATAAACCATAAACCGCTAGGGCACAAATAACTTACATTTTTGATTATCATTTAAGTGTTAACCCGATGCTGATAATGCCAGAAATAATCCGGGGATAGCGCTCCAAGTATTGCTTACTGTTGTTTTTCAAAAGCTTGAATCGAATACCTGTAATTTACTTCCAAGTTACCCTATGTAATATATGTAAATACTTATAGCCTGTTTAAAAGTTTTAACTTTCTCTCAATGGCAATGAAACGGGGACAACTTAATAATTAAATTACTAGCAACTTGATATTTGTATACAGTTTAATTCGCATCCTTTATTAAACGACAAGAACTTTCTTTCTCTAAAAAATAATGGTTTCCGTTCATGCTTAAACTTAAAGTAGCTAACTTCTATTTATGTTGAAAGTTGTATCATCCATGTCAAATTAAGTTTCAGTTTACCTACCAGTATTAGAAACGACATTCTAACATGGATTAACCTTCCTTCCAAAACAAACGCGTTACATGAGAGGACACGTTATCAAACTGAGAAAGCGTAAACTGTAGGGAGGTGTATTTCTGGAGTTGACAAGACGGCGGAGAAAATTGTGACCCACTAATAACATAAAGCCGTGTTGTCATTTAATTTATACGCCTGGTGTATTTTCCTGGGAATACGGCGAAAAGTCCTGAGCCATTTAGACACTTTCTGCATTATACAACTTAGAACTTATTCACCTTGTTGATGTTTGTAAATACCACATAACCCCGCAGTACTTAAGTGTTTATCTATTTACTAAAAAGAGTGTATTGTTTTCAAAATCCATCTTAACAGATCGGGCTACTTCGTAATATGTTTTTTCAGTATTAAATTTGTGTTTATATCCATCATTAAATGCTAATGCATTCTATTGAATCAGCATCAGTTCACTGAAAGAGTGCAATTCCATTCTTTAATTCTACAGTTCTGATACTGTCTATTTGGAATATTTTTTAACCAGTACTTTAATAGATAGTGGCAAATAAAAGTTGATGTATTGTCTCATTTTGTTCCTTTAATGCATAAGCTAAAACTATGATTGAATATCTAAAACCACGTATTAGTCATGACCAATTAAAGGAGGTTAGTTAGCTGCGCCTGCTATAATTCCTAATCATTTCACCGTTCACAACCCGGCAGATACCACATAACAAAGACAGCGGGGTTGAATGAAATAGCTTACTTTTTCGAAATATTTTTTTTTAAATGATTGATTTATTGGAGACGGTGTCAGTAGGAACTTGGGCTAACTAAAATAACGTGACCACGTTACTTTAGTTAGTTCAAGTTCCTACTGAAGATGAAAACTTCGTTGCCGGAATACGTATTTAGCTGTTGTAAATATCGTGGTAGTAAGGATTTTCTCTAAAGTTTAGTAACAAAGCACTGCCTCAGATGTGATCGTACAGATTTAAATAGCTATGTTTTATTACTTTGTGAGCTGGGATGGCTCAGTTGTAAGAGAGGCAAGCTTTAAATGTAATAATCCAAACGCTTCCCGGTTTGAATTGATTTAGGATCAGAAAATTTTTCCAATTCCGTGGGTGGTTGGCACTGGGTTCCGGTTTCCATTTGCCATTGGGGATCAAATTAATGGCACTCCTATCTAGGAAAACAATCTTGAACCTTCATCAGAAGTCATTATTCTTTAAAATACACTTTTAACAATCTTATTTTAAATTTACTTTTCGTACTGAATTTAGAAAAAATTTAAATCACCTCCATCCCTAATCGTTCTTCTAAAATAAAGTTTTGCTAAACACAAATAGAAAAACTCAAAAGTGGAAGGTATACATTACAGAAAATCTAATTATCTCGTAAATTGTTTTGCTAAATATATAATCTACACTTTTTACACCGACTATATTTATTTTTTAAGAAACTGCCAGAAAGGTATGTCGCGTAGCCCACGGGTTCAGCTGTTAATAACAACTGTAGTATTAAGTCTCACGTTACCAAGAAAATGGAGGTAGTGCCCAGTAAAATAGGAGTCAATAGCTTTGCTGGCTATTTAAATAACGTATATGTATTGTTTTCCTATATTACTGCAACAGAAGGATAATCACAACCGAATTTTACAAATAGTTTCTTAAAGTATTTCCTAAAATTTTAATTGCGTAGGTCGTCAGTAATACCTAGTAATGAATACGTAAATTTTCTTGGAACAAATTAAAATGTTAGTACATAACATGATTATAATTATTTGAACGTTTATCGATGAACTATTTTTTTTTGTATACATTTTAGCAATTAGAAATTGTGTTTTGTATTTGTGCTGGCGGAATTCAAAATACGCAGCAACAGCCTGGCAATTTTTTAATGTCATTGCAACTTCTTTAAAAGCTTTGTGTAAATCGAAGATATGTAGAAATCCTATCTTCTCTTGCAAGCGATGTGATTGATGAATACACGAAATGAAATGGATCATTGCTTTTCGGCGATATTCTGACATTCTCTCTTAAGGACATATTTGTCTGGATCATCTCTCTGCGACATTATTTTTTAAAATTGCTGCATAAAGCCAACTCTGTAGAAAAATGATCGTACATATAGGAAGCAAACCGGATAGAAGTGAAATGATTTTCCGCCTGATTAATTTACGTCTTCATTTTCGTATAACGCTTCTTAGTAGGCTGATGTATGTTCAGAGATTATTCTCAATCAAAGAAGTTGGGTACTTTAACAACGTTTCTGTGTTTTAAATATACTTTCTTGACAAGTAAATTTGATAATTCCGGAAGATGTAGGTTCAAAACGATAAGGAACATGGAAAAAGAACTAGCAGTGCTATAGGAAGTGAATGAGAATCCCCATGTAAGTCAAAGAGATTTAAGCTCAAAATGTGGTATTACTAAAACCTCTTTTAGAAGAACTCCGAAAGCAAATGTATTTCATCCTTCTCACGTTACTTTGCTACACGTACTGCATATAAGTGACCCGTCAGATGAGATTACAATTTCTTGCAAAACTTCGTTTAGATCCATCTTTAAATTGTGGATTGTTTAACAATGACTCTAAATTCCAAACAATAGTCAAGTGAATAGGCGTATCTCGCACTATTTATTAAGCACAAGGAATCCGCGCTGGATATGTACTACCCATTTGCAAAGGGTTTTTTTTTCTATGCATGTTTATTGGATCACACTTCTTAGATGAAAATTTAACTGGACCACGTTACTTGGATTTCCTACACATCATTTTACCCGGGTTGTTGGTAGATGTCATTCAAACCTTGGGGCGGACAAGGATTTGATCTTCATATATTTTGTTTGCCAGGACAATAATACTTAATCGGCTTATGCCACTCAGTGTTCTATTCACTCTGAAGATGCAAGCTGCAATGTCTTGCGAAACGTTAGTTTGTTTGGGTTCACAAACAGCTAACAGGCATAAGCCGATTAAGTATTATTGTCCTGGCAAACAAAATACATCAAGATCAAATCCTGGTCTACCCCAAGGTTTGAGTAATATAAGCACACGGCCCTGTTTAGGCAGACAGGGCCTACGAACAAATATTGCTCAAACTTCTAGAGCAAATGCTTGTAAAGGCAGACAAGCTACAGGACGGTCCTTACCTGATAATGCTGGGTGTAGTTCCCAAATAACGACGCGGTCTAAGCCGAAAGTAAATTGTAATATTGACAACTTTAGTACCAACACAGTGTTTGTCGTATTCACTATAGTTGAATTATTCAAAATTACTTAAATACTGTATTCGGAACAAATTGAACTGCAAGAGGAGCTGTGTATTTATCGCCAACAAAAAATTGTAATACCACTCCTGTAATTGTTTTTTAGGTACAATTAACGAAATACCAAACTCCGGTAGTAAATAAGCATGATTTACAAAATAGAATCAGTTACACCTTGCACGCTAGGTCGATTCCGAAAATCTGTTCTAAAACGAATTAGAAAATGTGTGGAAGTAGATGGAGACAATTAACTGATTTAAATAAAACTGTGCTATTTATTTTTTGTTGCTACTATAGTACGGTTCCGCTAAGGGTATCTTTTTTCTTAAATTATAATATAAATAATATTAGTAAAGCAGTTAATTACTACAGTAGGCGATCAACTTGCCAGAAAGTAACTATTTTTATACTATAAAAAAATCAGTAATCTAAATCGTATGTATGTTGGGTTGCGTCAACCACCTCTAAGGAGCGACGACTTAACTGGCCTACCCTGTATATAGTACTATTTCAATGTTAAAAATTATCAAACATGGTGTGATATACCCCAAATTGTTTGAATTTGTTAATTTTCTTGATTGATTTCAACACTGCTGTTCATAATATCTAATGTATATATAACTGGCGGGTTACGGAAGGTGTCTTGTTGATTCACATTAAAGTAAATAATGTGGTATATTTACCAAGTGGCCGGATGTTGATTTACAAATTGAACCTTTCGCTAAAATATTCGGTAGGGACGGGTTAAACTACATTAAATTGGTAGATCTACTAAAAATAATGTCCCATGGAAGTTTAAGGTAAGATGAAGGGTCTGTGATTTACAAATGTAGCCATCAAATTTTGATTAATCCGGATTTCTCTACCGTTTTGCACCAGATTATTTTATTTATAATACTATACTTTTTACTCAGTACTTTTAATACACGTACACATACTTATCACTTACACATGCATTTATGATTTTAATTTGTCTGCTTTGAATCTCCATTTCTTTTCTATGGCATAACAGAAGAATTTTTTACATTTAACTTTTTATTTGTTTGACATATGCTACTGTCATCCCTTGGATATACTTATAGAACGCCGCTTATGGAGTACTTTGTAGATAAAAATTATGAATATCAATATAACGTCTCTTTCTGAAAATGCCGTTTCATAAGAACTTGGGTTTTGAACACTTCTTTATATAAATCTGAATGCTTAAGTCACTTAAGAAATTTATATAATAATGGTCACGCAGTTTTTCGTATTTATGATAACTCTATTTTTTTAATCGAGAAATTTACTGCCAGGGCGTTAGAAGCCGAGATTATGGGGGCGTTAATTGCTAATATTATTTAGCTCCACCTAAAACTAGAATCCCACAAACTGGATATGGAAGTAACCAAGATTGGAACACGCAAACATTGGAATTAAGGTTAAAAACATTAATGTCAACTCCACCGCCCCACAAAATTGTTTTAACAGGAAAAATAGGTTGGAAATTATATACGCATATAATGTTTAGTTGAAGCATACTCGTATTAATTAGAAACAGAAACAAGTATTATAGATAATATATCTGATAATATACCTAAACGCATTTAAAATATGGAAAAAGTTCACACGAAGCTCGGGTATATATTTTTCCGTAATGTTTCAAACCTAATACACCTTGTTAAGCTTTTTAAACATTCAATTCGCCGTTTTTAGAATTTAAGATATACTCGGTAGATGTAAAAGAACTTCTCGACAAAGTTAAATCGGCGGTTTTATTTACTTACAGTTTAGATTTCGAGGAATATTGAATTTATAACTTCGTTTATAAGCAAAAACGTAGAAAATGTTTCGCAAACAAAATTCGTTTACGTTGCCTCTTTTTCTTCTAACATCCAGATGTGAAATTTTTATAATACGAATTGTAGTCGTTGCATAACTTGCGTCTAGCCGTGAATATGGAAAAAGTAGACGCGGTATCGGAAACGACCTATAAACGATATTGGCTTTTGTTCTGAAATAATATATTTTAAAGTCTCAAGTTTGAAACTTTTGTCTTAATAACATTTGAAGGCTTGACGAAATTGAAAAGGAAGTAGAGCAAACCGTCCCCGTTAATATTGGAAAATATTTTATATAAAATATGAAGGTTGATTAGCACTTCCAACACGCTATCAATTCCTAAGATAACTTTAGCCATCCATTTCCCGTCTAAAGAATTTATGGATTACTACTACTCTTGAAAATTCTTGTTTATAAGTTTAGAAATTCGTTCAAGCGTAAGGAATTCTGGCCGGTTATTTTCCTGAAAGTTTCCGTCGCTCGTCTTGCAAGTCGCCTGGCTATACCCTTCATTTTCATAATGACAGTTCCGATTACAGTTTTTGTAAAGAAATGCCAAATAATCTCGGTTATAAAACTGTAAATTACTTAGGGAATAGTTTGACTTAGGTATCTCATTATCGTAAATTGTAGCAGTTTACATTTTGCTTGGCGCTTAAGCACTGTTTTAAGAAATAAATTGCGTACATGAAAGGGACGACTATAAACTTCTGTACATTGAGAAATCAAAGAACGCCTGCGTGCGTTCCCTCTATCTCTCGACTGTCGATGCTAAGTGTTGACCAAACTGAAGAAATAGGAAAAATTATTTGTTTCTTATCCTGCTCCTATTACCTATTATTTAGTAAGTCAAAAGAATATTAGTAATTTGAACACGTTTTATTATATTTTTGGCTGCTTTATACGTTCAAATTATGGTTTAAGTTATGAAATACTAACAATAATACGTGAAGACCGCTCATGAACATAATGAGATAATCGATAGGGAAAAAATGCGCAAGAAAAATATTTTGTTTTCTATATCATGTTGTGCATAATTTTTATTATCAAAAGAAAATAGAAAGTATGTTGGAAAATAGCAAATAGCCAAACGCTTTATTTTAACTCTTTAATTTGAAGCTTGTTTATTTTTATATAACAGTTGGTATCCGACATTAGACACACAAGCTATTTACAACAGTCGGTATTTTTGAAACAATCAAAGTTGTTACAATTGCGGTCAGTTCCACAAAGGGTTTGTCAAGTTTGCTAGATTGTTAACTTTGACAACGGATTTTTAAACTGGAACTATGAGCTTACAAACCAATTTCGACTTATACAGTAATATTTTTAGTAAAGACTACGGTAATCTTTCAGTGCTTAAGTATTTATTATCAATTTAGATCAACAAATTCTGAAAGAAACCGTGTTAAGACTATCAAATTGTCAAATTTGCTAGTAAAGCTGACAGTTCGAAATTTACTAAGTCTTAGTAGTCGCTAGTAGCGTAATTTTAAAATCAATGCAACTAAACTACATTTATTTTTAATAATTTCAACCAGACCAACAATCTAGTTGTTATACATGGTACAGTTATTGTATAGTACATATGTCTTAAATAGCATAATGAGGTCACCGGACCACCGCCCCTCAATGGATAATTTACATCATTGAAATAAGTTATGTATGTTACTTATTATTAATCACTGTCACTAGAGACTTCAGAGCTTGAGAGCATGTCTATAGGTAACACACGCTTTAGCCGTTTGTGTATTTTACTTTGTCCACTGTTATAATGCGCTGCACTGGCACAATTTGCTTAATGTTCGCATAGAAATTTTTGGGCACTTTTTTAATGTGTTGGTCCATAGTAGGCATTCCTAGCTCTTCGTGTATTTGATGGTTCCCTGCGTACCAGGGAGCGTTTACTACAATATGTAGCACCTTATTTTGGAGCACTTGTAACTTCTGCATTTGTGTTTTAGGGGTATTACACCATACTGGACAAGCGTATGTAGCAATAGGTCTTAAGATGGCTTTGTATATTAAAAAAGCGCATTCTAACTTCAGTGTGGATTTTCGGTTTAGGATTGGGTATAGTAGTGCTAAGCGTGCATAGCATTGATTAAGCTTTATATTAGTGTGGTACCCCCATTTCAAGCGTTGATCAAGATACAGTCCCAGATACTTTACTGCTGAATTGCTCGGGTTCCAAAGAATTGTTCTATCACAGATTGTCAGCGTGGTTGGATTATTTATTCTTCTAAAAGTGAAAATTTTTGCGTCGCATTTTGTTGGGTTTACCTGTATTCGCCATTTACTAAACCACTCTGTTAATTGGTCAACTGCTATTTCTGCATCCGAGATGCCCGTTTCCAGATTATAATTTTGTACCACTATAGCGGTATCATCGGAAAATAACGCTAGTTCTGTATTTGTTATATCTGGTAAGTCACTAATAAAAATGTTGAATAACAGCGGTCCCAGGATACTACCCTGCGGTACACCTGCTAGTATGTTCCTAGTGGTTGAGATAGAGGTGTTTATTCGCACAGCAAATGTTCTATTTTTAAGAAAATAATCCAGTATTCTAATTAGATATTGTGGGGTGTTACGTAGTAAAACTCTATAAGTCAGACCTTCTTGCCATAGTTTATCAAATGCTTGTAGTAAGTCGTGAAAGACTACTACCGTGTATTTTTCAACTACATTAAGCAACGAAACCAGAGGCAACAACTACACTTTAGTTTATATTAATTAGGTAAATATAGTTTATTATTATTACTCATTAGCATCTAGCTCTCAACGAATATAAAACGGAATAAATGAATAAACCTCTTTCAGAAGAAATAAGAGACATGTGCGTGATGGGAATAAAGTCACTTTTAGGATACAGGAATTCTGACCTTCCGCTTTGCAGGCCAAACTCCCTCATGTGATGTACAGCCGCATCATTATTATACGTACCAACTATAGTAGGGGCAAAAAAGAAGATATCTTAAATCGCAGCAATACATATGCTGTTAATAAAGCTACAAATAAATATTGACTAGACCATTGCAACGATCCTACATCATAGACACCTCTATACTGGGTAGAAATACGATGAGGCTAAACTAACTGCCCTAAAGCGACGTACACATATTTGCAAAAGAACTCCGTAACATAACTGTGTACCGCAACAATGCGCGGGGTCATGATACACCGCGATCTTGTAGAACTAGACTAGATTAGATTTCAACCTACGCCGAAAGTGGATGAATAATAGAGTGTTGTAAATACTCGTTGATGTCTCGTTGAAAAACCAACAAACTGTAGAACGTCTCGAATCCCAGAGCCAGACACATTTACAGCATAATCTTATAACGTACCCGCATATCAAATTTCAGCCGCGCCGAACGTCAAAGTGTATCATTGTTTTGTAAATATTTATAATAGTCAAAAACAGCGATAAATTTGTTTGTGAGTATGTTACACGGTACCATCTACACTTATACGCTATGTGGTTGCAGTACGGGGTTCTGTTGCAAGGATTAACGTAATTGCAAACGCCTCACTATCTTAAGATAGTGTGGAAACTACTTAGAAAGACGGTTGTGAAAATTTTAAATCATTATATTAAAACCACAGCACAACTAAACTACAAGAAATGAACAATTGGGAAATTAAAGAAAACCAGATGCCGCGATAACTAATAGAATAGAATATCATAATAATGAAACAATCTTCAAAAATTTTTTTGCACTTCTATCTTACTCTCCTTTGTATCACATGTCTTTGAACTCCAATTTTTGATATTATAAGAAAAAATAAGTGCAACAATTGCCAAAATATCCATGCGCAATAACGAATTTCTATAAAGTGCGTATAACTTCCAAGAAACGAAGGTTGAAGCAGTTTTAGATCTTCTGCATAAACAAAATGCTAAGCTGTGTTAATGACTCTGCAGTGCATATGGCAATGTGATATGTAGATCAGCAATCTAGTAGCTACAGCTTAATTCTTAGTTTGCACATGAAGGAATACCAGAGCTATATACGCAAAGAAATAATACATCGATAACTCAAAAATACCTAATAAGACGAGTAAAACAGTATGCAATATGTTAACAATTATTGCAGGAATCAGAATCTTGAATGATGTTAAATATCTCTAATCTTTAAGTAATAACAATACTCATACTACACATTTAAACATGCAAAAGTAGTAATACTCCACTTGTCATATAATTACAAATATTATTATATTATACAACTCTAAAACAAATTAGAGCTGCATTAAAATAGCGTTTTTACGTCATTTATACTCTTGACTCTTTGCAGTTATTACTAATGTCTATCATTTTTGCTGAGTTTGATGGAATAACAATAGTACTTATTACATTTAAACATTAACCTATAAACAAGCACGTGCTTATGAAAATATAAACAATTTGCAATTAGATTATTTATTTCACACTACATCTCTTAAATAATAATCCTTTACAAATTAACTGTAATGGCTTACTGCAAAATTTTTACCGTATGTATAGCAGATGCGACAGTTGCACTGTCTATAGTAGTGGATGTCATTTCGAAACATAATGAACAGTAGCGGCACTAATACTAACCCTTGCGGTACACTCAAAGTTAATCCACAACAATCGGAATCCGTGTTGGTTACTCTCTAACTTTGCATTATTAGATGAAGGCAACGTGTCAGTAGTAGACAATATGGCATGTGGTTTAAGCTTGGCTAACACAGCAAAGTGACTGCCAAAAGTACTTGCAACCAAATTTATGTCGGCGATTTTCCCATCACTTGAAATTAATGCAGTTTTCTCATTTTTTTTGCTCTCTTAGATGTTTATTAGTAATCTTCCACACCTTTTCAAATTTATTAACACAGTAACTTATCATATATCATAAAAACGTTATTAGCGTGGAGGAAATAACTGCCGCTTTGTTTTTCTTTCCGTTGAATGCTATAGAGGGACGGATTATAGTTTTCCTCTTGCACTACTTTCTTTAGAAACGCAGTAATTAGTGCAGTAATAAATCCGCGTTTGTTCTAAATTGCTTATCAGTGGCAATAGAACAAGAACTTAAACGTAATTTATGCTTAGCCGCAATTTTATTTTCTCGTTGCGTTGCTGAGATAGGATTGGCATAGTTTTTTTTACAATTTTGTGATAATATCAATGAGACTAAACATAGTTTTGGAAATAGAAGATATAGTTATTTCTTTTCCCATATTAGTGTTCTTACTAAAATTTAAATATAATTATAGTCCATCCGAGTTTTAATATTTCTGCTACTAGCAGTGTTTGATTTTAATAACATTTCCAAATACATATTCAAGTTGAAACTTGAAGAAAAAAACACAACTTAATATTTTAATAAAATTTGGCAGCAAGTATTCAGTCTTAAAAGGAATTACGAACGTGCTGTCTTCTTTCTCGTCAAGCTTTACTTGTTGTCATGCAGAACATTTCCAGAAGTTTCTGAACTAAAAATTGACTTTTGAAGACTTACCACCTGTTTACTGCAACAAACATTAAGTCGCACTTCTCCGCAAACATGATGCAAACTTAAAACCATTAGCGTTCTCTGTAAGTATGTCAGAGTGCTGGTCTGAGTTTTCAAAGAAGGAATTCACCAGCCAGCATTCCCAAGGTACTTTGATATATAATATTATTCTCAGTCTTACATTCCACTTGTCTAATCCACGTCTCGCTCAGGTCAGTGTGCACCAAGGCGAACTTGCAATGATTACTACAATATCTTTCCCGCTTCAACTATATTTAATTAAATCTAGAGAGTGAATTTTTCTTCAGTTCTATAATGAAGTCTATAAATCAGACATTAAACGTGGCAGTAACCTGACGATTAGATGAACTTTTCTTATAAGAGAGGGTTTTCATATAAATGAAATAGCACTGCATTCTCTTATAAGGAAATGGGGAACGAAATGAATCCGTTAGGACCTCCGGAAAGTTTCTTTTGAAAGCAACATTTCGAAGATCGGAAATATCTCCTGTTCCAATTATGTTCGCGAGCACGATTCATACAGTAGGGGAAAAATATGAAACTCTTATAACTTGATTATCTGTTAGACTAGCTTCCCTTCGACTTATCCGCTTATTACTATTCTGGATGTGTTTTTCACAGCCCTCTGATGTGAAAGTCGATATACAGATAAAACGTGGCTATTGAGGAAGTTCTCAAGTGATGCTAGTTGTAAATTTCAAAAGCAAACTTTTAATAGCAAACTTTCCTGAACTTGAGCTGAGAAGAAATAACAATTCTTCGGATCATTACAAAAAGTGGGTTAATTTATACCAAAGTGCTTCTTATTTTGTCAATCAAAACTTCAAGTTACCTACTTTTAGATCATCTAATTTTAAATCTCGCTGTTTTTACTCCTAATTTCCGGCATTACGTAGGTTTTTTAACTCTCTTTGCACGTATGCTCAAAAGTAGTCTAAAGAGAGGAGAAATCCATTACATTGGTTTACGATTGCTGAAGATCATTGTACGGTAACCGGGACCAATTACTTAACGTGCCCTCCGCAGGATGGCTGGTTGAGTACAGATTCAGGTGCTGGCCAGAACGGATAGTTGTGTACTAAACGGATAGGCATGCGCAATTTTTTGATATGCAAATGATCTACTTTCAAATGGTGTTTTATAAATGCAGCCATACTATACAATGCGGTCGTAAAATGCCCTCCTCCCTACTAACTTTTGAACGACTTGATATTTCTCACAAAATTTTGTGTTCTTTAATGGGAGGATAAATACTACTTTCTAGTCCATATTAAAACTTTATAATTTTTAAAATGGCGGCTAGGCGTTATCTTGAATTATTTTTTTAAATGGCAGTGGTGATCAAGTGATATCTCATTTGAAAGGCCTCTTTGAATAGAGTATCATTCTATATTTTGGGATCATTTTGTAGAATCAAAAAACAAATGACAGACTTCCAAATTATCTGTTTGTGATATTAAGCAAAACGCTAAAAAAATGTAGGAGGCGTTGTCCCAACAGAAGTAAAACAACTGAAATAATTAGTCTTTCTGTTCTGTCACAATTCAGTTATTGTGTTTGCTCGCGTTTGAATATTGAGTGTTCAAACCGGTGATACTAACAATAATTATCGCGAATGTTCGAACTTTGCAGGAAAAAACTGAAGCAGTTTTCATTTTTGCTGAACCCAATCGAAACTTTCACAAAGCCGAAAGAATATTTAATGACCGTCCTATTTCGAGAACGTATTTAAGAGAATCGGTGCAAAAATTTATTAATACTGGAAGTGTGCAAAACGGGAAAAACCCTGGACGACCTGCAATTTCAGAAGACAAACAAATTCAGATAGTCGGTGAAATGGTAGTATACATTCTCAGCAATCAACTTCACATGTAGCTGCGATATGTGATGTATCGGCGATCACTGTCAAAAAGTTTTTAAAACGGCATAAGTTCCATCCATACAAAATGAAGATTTTACACCAGTTGATTGAAGAAGATCCGGATAGACGCATTGAATTATGTGAGGTCATGAACCAAACCATTGCAAGAAACCCATCTTATCTTCGCAATATCTGTTTTAGTGACGAATGCACATTTTTTGCTTTGATTCTTAGTTTTATCCATAAACTTGTTATTTTCTATCATCTGTCATTTTTTTCTAGATGAATATTTTTTATGAAACTCTAGGATCAGACGCAGAAATAAAATACCTTTCAAATGAGGTGTCACTCGACCTCATTGCCATTTAAAACAATTGTTCAAGATGGCGCCTAGCCGCCATTTTGAAAGTTATAAAATTGAAATATGTACTAAAAGATAGTATTTAGCCTCCCATTAAAGCACACAAAATTTTGTGAAGAAATATGAAGTCGTTCAGTAGGGGGGGAGGACATTTTACTTATTAGAAATGTATATTACCATCTACTAAAAAAGTTGTGAGGGCATTAAGCGAGAGTTGTTAAATTACCCAAATCCATTGCTAATTTTTATAAAACTTATCCGCAGAATTAAAATCCCTTGCTTTCTTGTTCTAAATTTAAACGGCTAAACTTATTTATTAAAACCTAGCACAGATTGCTTTCAGTATTTAAGATAAATCGTGCGCTTACTTTATCCTCAATTCTCAGCTTAATGCGAGTAATCAACTTTTTATGCAGGCGTTACGCATTATGTAACACCATTAGGTAAAGAGTTACGCATATTGTTCGACTAAATCTGGAAGGAAAGTCGGAATAATGTACTTCCGATAATCGGAAATTGAAAAGTAAACTCGCTTTTTAAGCGCTTCAGCTGAGAGTCTAACCGTAGCCCGTTCATAAAAAGCGCAAGGACCCACGGGCATTCCTCGTGGTATAAAAGTGTACCTACGTAACCCAATGTAAAAATGGCATTTTAATTCACTGATAAGGATACCGCCAAGAGAATTCAATTGTCAATCAAATTTTCAATACAAATATGGTATTCTGTTTTTAATTTTTAATCGCAGTAAAAGCGGAATACCTGTGATACCAGTTATTTATCATCTAATGATCTAATGCTCCTACTTGGTTTTTTCCTAAAATATTTTTATATTGAATTTAACAAAAGATTTGCTTTTCTTGTGGATAATATATTGTAAAACGAATTCAGAACGCTTTTGAATGTTCTCCCCTTTTAATCCATTATTTTCTTTCAGGTAAGTCTTTACGAGATGTTTGTGGAACCGTTTCGTTTGAGGAAGGATTTATTTTCCACTTTCGCAAACACACCTATTCCGAAATGATCCCTCTTCTGTTGGATTGAGGCAGTAAGTGCAGCTATTTAGAGCAGAGGAATGAATTTGTTTAAGTTTCAGTGTATTTACCCAATATGGATATCGTTCGTGCTAATGTAACTTGTCAGCGTTATAATTGATTGCGAATTTCCTCTTAGCTTTTTCGCATTCCCAGCGGATCTTTACATCTTGCTTAATAAATACATTACATGGTTTAGCACACTTAACTTCGTGCTTTATCGCGTGTGCTTTGCCTCTTTCTAGTTTATTCAGCATCCTAAAAAGTGAAGGTAAGGAAGCATTAATTTAAATAAGCAGATTCGCTGTTAATTTAGTCGTCGAATCGATCATAAATTTGCCCAACATTATTGTGTTCAACTTATGTAGCTTTAACTCATTTTCATGCGACAGCAAAGATTTTTCGCTAGATATTTCACTACCCTGCAGAAACTTTTACTTTAAACTATCGCGCTTTAAAGTGCCAAGATAGATAAAACTAAAGGGAACGAAAGGAAATTACACTCTCGAAAGAAAAAATAAATGTTGAGTATGAAGAAGATTCCTGAACATAAAAGAATCGAATTTTAACGGATTGGATCTTAATTAGCTTACACTCACTAAGTTTTATTTTTTCTACATGAACTTGTTAAATATTATTGTGTGTTTCTAATCTGTAGTATTTTATATTACATTTTTACAAAGATGAACTGAAAATACTACCTAGATATCGCATTAGTCTTTAGTAGAAATGCTGTACCCATTACATTCGTTTTTTTGTTTCAAAAGCACTTAATCCAGCCCATAAATAAAAAATGTAGTCCCGAAAAATTATATTCAGAAGATTCCATTGTCTTGTATCTATTTCTTACTGGCGTAATACCAATAAAGTGAAACTTATAAGAAAACGTGGCTCTGTATCAGGAAAGGGTGAAAGAAAGTGATAAATCGCGTATTATAAAAACATTTACGCCAGAAAAACGACCCACGTCTTTTTATGGATATACAAAAACATTTTATTGATGGAAAGTCCTCGAATGCGTCTGAATAGGAAATGCATTCAGAATTTTTTCAGTCCTTATGTGGTGCTCTTCCGGTTAATCGCCGAACTAAATTCAGGGCACCACGATTGCAGGATTTTTCAATATAAAATTAAATAGAGATATAAATATGAAATTGCAAACTGCAAGACAACCTCAACCTACAGGAAATTAACATCGTGTTCCCCTGAAATTGATATTCTGAAGTTGCGTGAAAGTTGCATAAAGTAACTAGATTACTATTGTTTTTAATTTGTTTACGGTCTGGATATAACCTTTTTTTAAACTACGGCTTATTTAAACGCCGTTCTTAGGTAACACAATATTATATTCACCTAGAACTTGAATGTTAACTCTTAATGCTCAGCAAAAAAAGCAGTTATTAGATAAATCGTAAATTCGAAATAAAGTTCCTACAGTAACATGGCTGAAGCAAAATAGCTATTTGTAAAATGGTAAGTTACTATACGTAATTTACTTTTTTCCAATATCTACTTGTAAAGATATGTTTTATCTGTTAAAATCTACATGGTAAAGTAACTTTTTAATCATGATGATGGATAAAATGTTGCTTTTTTAGCTAGCGAATAAAACAACAATTTGATTGCAAATATTGCATGATTTTATAATTTTCACTAAATATTAACATTTGTTTGTCTTCGTATTAACCGTACTGTTTCCTACATGATTTAAATGTATAGAGGGAATACTAATTTCTTTTTGCCTGCTGTTGCCGAATTTAGGCCTAAACATCCAGCTACTGCTTCATTTGATTCAATACCAACGAGAATCTTCTTCGACACAGCTAACTTCTTGTCAACTTATTCCTCCATCTAACCTTCCGGGCGGTGGATGATTTGCATCCAGCATGTCTTTTGATAGTCAAGAGATCAGCTCCAGCATTGGCTAACAAACTCGGTGATGAATGGCGAAAACTGTATAAGATTCAGGATTCTCCACCTGTAGATATTGTAACTTTGAAAAATGTATTAATCCCTATCATCAATCCCTACCGGTTGTATTTTACATTTCTGAAATCAAGAGTGATGAAAAATTGATAGTGGTTTACATTAAGTGGACGAAGATTCAAGTATTTTGTGAATATTTCGAGATGATTATTTATGCCACAACCATCACAGACAACTGTAAAAGTACGACTCTTTTTGGATTTTGTAACTATCAAAACAGAACCTCTATGGTCAATATCTTCGACTTTCATCTTGTGCAACTCATCAATCCTGCATCAGCCTGCTATACTCATGATCGCGACAACCTATAACATCATTAAGAATTGGGAATTCAGTTAGTTAAACAGAATTTTTTACGTTCATAAAGTGTTTGTGAGGGGCTTCCAAAAAATTTGTTGTCTCTCAGAAAAATATTGATTTCTTGGTTATGTATTTCGCAGCTGGTCGTTTTAACAGGGCTATAAGTTTCGCAAACTTGGTATTGTTCAAGTAAAATAACAAATATAGTTAAAAAACATAATAATTTACTTACTTGGAAATGTCAATATTTTCTTTAGCAAATAATGTAGCTTTGAACTCGGTGACACCCTTTACATTTTTCAAAGTTCTCCATTCACAAAAGGTAGTACGGTATACTCTTTTTGATATGCCGATTTGAATTTTTAAGTTAGTAAATTGGCCACTGCCATCCCAGCTTCATCTAAGATACTTTGCAAGTATTGGAAAAATATTTATATGCTAGACGTGAGTAAAGAAACATTTTATCCGTTAGGGGAAATTAGCTCACTCGACTTCGTCTCTTTATTCACTTGTGCCATAACTATTCTTACTAAACAATGTTCCGCCTTATAATCAGACAAGTTTTTATCTCCAGATTTATAATTGGTATTCCTAAACGCATTATGCTTCCAAGATAAAGAGGTCCATATCCTATTAATGGATTTGGTCAAACATAAGAAAAAAGAGTTATCTAAATATAGGTTTTACTGTTCACCAAACTTATGAAAAAAGATGAAAAATATAAAATATGTTCATGGAAAGAATAATTGGAAGTTACGGAAATATATCAACCCCTGTAAAGGAATAATTTGGAGCGACCGTGTCGTAGCGGTTAGCGCGTCTGGACTGTTACATTGATGGACCTGGGTTCGATCCTAGGCCAAGGAACTTCGGTTTATTACATGGTCGTTTTCCCCTGGAAGACTATGGCAAACCACCGAGGTACTTCTGCCAAAATTATTTTCCTACGGTGCCGAACCCGCGGTAAACAGTAACTCCCCAATGTTTGTGCACATTATTTTACGAGCACGCCATGGGCATAGGAGCGCCGGTCATCATTTTCTTTCGAGAGTCAAAGAACTGTGCAGCGAATGGAATCAATATTTTGCTAATACATTAAGTAATTGTTGCGACCTGAAAACTCTGACACCAGGCTGTACCACAGTCATACGAATTACATACATGCATACAATTAAAATTTGATATGGAAACATTATCCCCTGAAATGCGTGTATAACTGCACCAAATATGGGTCGTGGGGAGTAGCATTACGTATTATTTTCTACTATATTATATGGCAAAGCAAATCAATTGTTCATTGAAATGTGTCGGTTATATTTAAAAAAAATCCTTTTCTGTGTATTTTTATACAGAACCGAATAAAGTTCTTGTAAAAAGCCGTACACGACCCCTTATTTTGTGTAATATTTATTGTTTTGATCTCTTTTCTGCTTATAAACAGAGCAATTGAACAGTCTGTACACCCGAGACCTAACAAGAAACTCGCCTATCTCTGAAATGACGTCCAATTTACTTTATTTACGTATATGTAATTGAGTAGCTGATTATAATTCTGTTTGCATAGGCATTGCCTGTTTATATTTTTACTTTATTTTATTCTATATTAATTTACCTTTAAAAATATAGAAAAAATTGACCCTCCTTCGTCATGTCTTCTTAGATTTGTTTGAAGGTGGAACCAACCCTCAAATTTATCTAAAAGCGCTTTATTTATCTGTGTATCTTTATCTATCATACCAACTTTGTCTTGGTATGTGATGCACCAAAAAATGTAGACATATTTGATTGGTTCATAATTCACCAATTTGTCGAATCTGAGACAGGTGGATTTTATGCTCAAGGCGATGGTGCCTATAATGTATATAAATTCATTCCTATATTAATTCCGTATCCTCTACATTTGTCTCAATTTTTTCCTTTACCCACACTGGGCGTTGAATGAAAACTTCCATTACATAAAGCGCATATTTGTAGGTAGTTGTATATAAGCACATTTTTTATAAATAAAAATATGCATTTTACAATAATATACGATTGACGTTTTGTATATCTAATCTACTCTAATCGTTTACTATCAAATGAACCTTTCTAGAAGAACCATTTCTGCAAAAGATTAATATCTAAAATAAGCATTTATGCAATTAGTTACTAGCAGGAGTATTTAAAAATACATAATATGCATCTACATCTACATACAGCTCATTCATTGCTGTTGATCGAATTATGAAAATCATTATAATTATTTATTAACAATAATGATTTAGATTATGGAACTGTATTTGCCAATAATAACTTCGCAGAACTTGCGTCACAACACAAACATTAACATCTTGAAACTAATAAACACACATGCAATTAGTTCCGAAAAAACGCGACCCAAAAAAATACTACATGTTAGTAAAGATTGACTATAAAAAAGGAGATCATAATTAGGATGAGGTCACTTATTGTAAAACTGTTGACTTTAACGGTGATTATGACAAACAACAAATGGTATTTTTCGCGCGCTAACCTACAAAATTATCTTAAAGCCACCTCTAGATATTTTAACCCCTAAAATATACAATCAATTCCCTATTGCTATTTGGCACCCCTTAAAGGGCACTGCATATATAATGTATTTGCATACTCTATTAGGGAAAGTATTGTAAAATTACGTTCATAGATATTTCCTTAAAATGTATAATGCATGTCCCACAAAAAAAATGAGAGCAATGAAAACACAACAATATATACGGTATACAACTAAAATTTAAAATAAACGATGAGAGCAATTGGGAAAATGTAAAGATGTAAAAATGTAGGGCGTTCTATAAGGAAAGGAGAGAAATGTTAGAAGACTAAAATAATATAGCAATCTACAGCTTCATTAAAACAGGAAGGAATCAGAGGAATGCAAACGTATTTTACAAAATTATATAGTGCTTCATTACAAAACGAAAACAATTCAAACAATCTCTAGGTAGCTTATTTATTATAGTTGTTTAAAGAAGCTACAGAATAAAGCGTGGATCATGACCTACGGGTTAACTATCGTTTATTAATATTCGCAAATATATAGTCTGCTGGTTCTGCATATGCCATTTAAATTAACGGTTCGAGAATTCGAAATTTGACATTGTTTTTAAGTTACATTTTTAAGATCGGGGAATAGTGTTTCAAGTTTATGCATTACCATATTTAATATTTAGGTAGCAGTATAGAATCAGCTCCTCAATAATTACGGTATGCTCTGAAATTTATGTTTGTAACAAACATGCAACTAAAAGGATTAAGTTTTAAATTTATTTATTTCATTTTATCAATATTTTTCAAAGTTTGAAATTTTGTCTATTAAAATGTAAACTCACAGCACACAATGCGAAGCCACTTTCCGCGGAACAAAACTTTTTTAATATTCTACCGAAAGATATCTATTGTACGTTTTGTAAAGTCCTGAGAAAAGGGTCACTGAAAAATCTTCCTTTAACAAGTAGTAATGGCAAACATCTATTGCATTTCATGAAATATCCTTCTTAAAAATGCATCTGCTCGTGCTATATTATAAATAACTAGCTTGTAATTGTATAATGTTTGAGTTCCTCGGAAATAAAGCCACTGTTATTTAAGGAATTAAAAAAATGCGAGGTTCATCATTATTCACGACCTTGAAAAGCCTATTGTATGTTTGTTTACCTGGTATCTCAGGATTTATACGAATATCAAAAGTAGAGTCGAATTCACAAATCGCCGCTTCACAGCCGGGAGTTCGCTTTTAACCTCCCATTATTTTCATTTTTGTACTTACAGCAGACAAACACTTGTAAATGTGTAAGTTAGGAGGAACTACTATAGTTATTAAATATGCGAGCATGAATATTGTTGAGGGCTTATCCGTAGCGGTCATTTGCAGACAACTTAATGTACTCACAAATTGATGTAAGACTCATCTGAGACCCTTAAAATAAGGGTTGGTTGAACCGAAAATATGAACATCAATCAAATCTTTGTCAAAATTTAATATTATCTGAGTGTTAGATAAGTACGCCTGATTGATGCTCTAAGTATTACTTAAGACGATGATAATATTTTTACTGTCGAATATAGCCAATCCTCATGAACTTGCATCAGCTTGTAGCTATATTAAGATGCTTTTTAAATGTTTTCTACGAATTATCCCCAACAAAACCTCGTATGTTTACGTTATATTACTTAAAATGGCTATAAAATGTAGGAAAATATGAAAACAATCCAATGGGAAAGTGAGATCAAGATGCAATCATCAAGTGTGAGAAAGCTTTAGGTAACGAATATGGAGCGATTCATAATATTTAAATGACAGTTGAAGGATATAGCTAGAGTAGGCGACACATATTGGTCCTATTTTAGGATATCTACATCTTTGTTATTATCTGCAATAAGATCAACAAACCTTTCAATGAAAGTTGGTTGCAGAGAACAACGTGTATTTTAAGCCATACAGATTATGTATTTTAGTACTATTATTTAATAGTTATTGTAGTATGGATCAGTTGCTGTAACTATTCTCTAGAACACAAAATATTATATGGTATGGTTCAGTTGCTGCAACTATTTTCTAGAACACAAAATATATATATCACTATAAATAGTGATTCATAAGCTGTCTATCGCGACATTGATATTTTTACTCGAGTTCTAAATAATACCAGTATTCAATTTAATTAATAATAGAACAACGGTTGGATACGATTATTTTTATAGATGTGAAACAAAAACTACACCTTATTGATAACTAGACAGCTTATGCAGCTTTATTTGTTAACAGTAAAACAACTTGAAAAGAACCCATGCATGTTTCTTGAAGTACGATGTTGATGCGAAAAACTATACGAATATCGTAACCTCTCTTCATCTTTTTCTTCTCTGTTTTCTGTCGCCCTAATGTTCTTCTAATTTTTCCTGTTCATGCGACTTGTACCAATTCAATCATGCTATTCTCTGAATATAATTGCTCCATCGCATTTGCGGTACTCCCACTCGTTTCTCTCCCTGTGACCTCTAGTTAATTACCTTTCCACTCAGCTCAGTTGTTCTCTGTCTTATCTACAAATTTGTATAATAGTCGTTCAGTGTTACCTCCAAAATCTTCTCGTTATTACTGTCTGACTTCTCATGTCTATATAATTTCTTTGGTGAGGACCCAGATTTTTGCTCCATGTGTTATCGTTGGTAGTAATACAGTATATTTACATTGAATTTATAACGCCGACTTTAGGTTTATAGACGTTTTCATATTCCGCATTTCTTGTAATTTCCATATTCATAATACATATGAATATTAAATTATGTATTCAGAAATAAATGTTTTACATTCTAGCGTAATAAATATCATTAACGCTATGATTTACATAAAGACACAGCTTTTATTTCCCACAATGAATCCTTAACCAAAATTTCTGTGATCATGCTGTTCCTGAACATGAAATGTTGTCATAATGCAAATCATAGTTACCATACAATTAGTGAACATAACGTATTTTTCATATAAAAATTTATAGAGCGAGATTGATTAGGAATCTGAACAGTACTTTTTGTTTCCACCGCTTCCGATGTTGTTTTTCTCTGAATAGAATAAAAACCTTTTTGCCTAGAAAACTTTTACGTGTAGCTATTTAACAGTATATTGGGAATTTCTGTTTGTTATACATTCTTCTTTATTCAATAGAAATTAGTTTTCACACGGAAGGGACATTTTTTGCCAAAACGATGCATAGGAAGAAGCACCATCATAGCGTTATACGGAAATGACGCTGTAACTGTTTGTTGTATAAAACCCTAATGTCATTTTTCATTTTCTTGAATTTTCAATTTCTTAGCGAGTTGGGATAAGGTTAAAATAATGTATTCGCTAAAATAAAAACGTGTTTCCCCAGGACGTAGATGCCACACATTCCCAGCTATCAATCTAGGAGGCTGTTGACAAATGCTCCGGGCAGGATGGTGGGGCCAGATTACACACAGTGCGAAATAGAAGAGAGTTAGAACTGGCGGTGAGGCAAACTTGTAAAGACAAATTCCCCTGGAACATGCGGGGCCGAACTTGCGACAGCAGTCATCGATCACGAACATCTATTACCGAGGTCTTATTCGCCTCCCACTTCTTGTATATGTTAGAACAATGATTCCCTACGCTACACAAAATAGATTCTATTTACATACTTATGTTATCAAATGTAGCAAATTGTTGGTCTGAAACTCTTTTACCTTGTGGATTTTGTCGTAGAACACCCGTCAGATATTTCATCCACCTGATTTCAAAACGTTTATGGAATGTAATTAGGGTTACTAACTGCCTGGACTCGCCAGGATTAACCAAAAGTATTCCAACATCCTGCTGAATTATTCGTATTCCCCCGGGCTCAATGTTAACCGAATTTTGTGTAACACCACCATTCCCTTAATTTCTTATAATAATTACCCCGAGCTGTAGATATCAGCGAGATGACTTAATAAAGTAATTGTTAAAAGATTTATTATATAATTTAGAGTATTTAGACTGTAGCTGCAACAAATGTAGTAAGTAAAGCAAATCCTTTATATATTTTCATCAACTAGTTTCGTTAAATTCTTTAATGCAATCGAATTTGCCTGTACGCCATGGACTGAAATGCATTTTCCATTTCTTTAAATACAAACCATGCTGTGTTGTGAGAACTGATATAAAATTTCATTTTATACAGGAAATTATGCGACTTCTTTCCATTGTAATTACATTTTAAGAATATAATATGCTTTCTTTCAGTTTCATTTATTCTGCTGTAACTTGAAATTCAGTGAGTCTTTTCTTTGCCGTTATTAGGACGGAACTCGAAAATAAACAAAGTTCTTCCTCTTTAAGTTACTTTATTATACCGTTTCGCCGAAGCCGCAATCAGATTTATGCAAACTTTCTTCTTATTTGTTTTAAAGATTCCTCATTCTACAGCGAAACAAATTTTCAAATCTCCAACCACGCATTGCAGGAGTGAAAAGAATGAACAGAAACTTCGGTCTTATAAATTAGAGATGAACCCAATTGTTGGACTCTGTTACTAAAACTTCTGAAACTTATGTAATTAAAATTCCCCAAATTTGTCATTAATCAATTTTTATCTGTTGGCAGGCCCTGATATAAGTTTGCTCGGATTAATTAGAATTCTAATTATGGTATAACTTTAGAGATGCTTCAGCATTTTTAGTTAGATAGTTCTGGGCTTTTCGTCGATAACTTTGGTGCTCCTAAAAGTATCATTATCTCGAACCTTAATTTAATACTCTTCTTTTTAATTGTGCCTGCATTGCATAAGCGTTTGATGTAGTATAACGATTTCACACATAATGTTTTTATTATGAAAAACACAAAATAAAATATTTATTAGCCCAACAATTATTATCTGATTTATATAATTTACTATATTGGTGGACAATAAATATCAATTTACTTAGTTAATATTGCTCGAGCAGAGCAAATGACAATTGTAACGGAAGAGACTGTTGTCTTTTGTTGAATTAACTACATAGCATTCGGTGATATTGTAAATATTAAAGTATTCGCGATATCAAGAATAATTAACTGTTCCCTTCATAGTAAGTTTGCATTTTCCAAATACTGAAAATTATGAAGCGACTTCCGTCAGTGGCGTCCCTCATGATTGCTCAACAAAGAATAGGAAACCAAATAAAGAATCATTCAGTTGAATTATAATGTCCACCCAAAATACTTACCACTATTTTATTGTTTTAAATGATCGCAGTTTTTTACAGAATTAAAAAAAATATTTAAAGGAATGGTTTAGAATGCTGTTAATACCGGTACTTATTTGTTATCCTTTTGAAATATTGCCAGTTTTTTTAAAGCATATGAAGCATACAATGTCGGGTCTCCTTGGGATTTCGAAGCCTCTGCACGTTATACTAAGTTTTTCCAAATGTTAATCATTATAATACTTCTTGTGTTTTCGACTAATATTTGACTGCGTCATTTTCTTGGTCGTCCAACTTATCCAACCCATGTTAATAATACTAAAAGTACGATACGACCCATGCTGACATACGGCATAGAGGCAAAAGCAGACACATCCAAAACTACACAACTTTTGAAAACAACCGAAATGAAGACTATCGGAAAATAACTGAAAAGACAAGGCTGGACAGAATAAGAAATGAAATAATAAGACAGTGCAAACAAACAGTGTCAAAAACAGAAGATCGGAGATTGGGTAAGCAGATGATGAAGCGATGGAACGACTACATAAATAGAATGTCTAAGAACCGCCTGATTAAAAGAACCAGGAATATGTCGCCCAAAGGAAGACGTAGCATAAGGAAACTGCGTAAAATTTGGAGCGACTCCTAAACCGGTAAAAACAGGCCAAAAGAGCCTACCATAAAGAACAAGCAGAAGAAACAGATTTTTATTGAAAGCATTCACGGTAGCCTGTCTGGTGACTTATCGTTATTGTTGTCATCATTACTCTTAGATTTAATTATTTACAAACTCCAACTTTTCTAAATTTTCTATGGTAAGGTCTTATTGGAGGTTGATTGGTAACTTACTAAGCTTTTTTACGTATATGTTCAATGTATAACCGTGGGCTGCTATCTTCGACCTACACAGACCGCACCTAATTCTCCACCTTCATCCTCCAACCACTTGCATCCACTGTAGGATATAGACCTCCTCTAGATCTTTTCATATCTTTCTATCTTGTGCTGTGTTTATCCAGTTGCCTGCTATTCTTCGTACATCATCGCTCCATCTAGTTGGTGTTCCGCTTCTGCTTTTTTTTTTGTTTTCCCTAGGTCTCCATTCTAAGTCTTTTGGTCCACCATCGGTCATTCGGGCTGTGTGGTCTGCCCATCTCCATTTAATTTGTGTGATAAGTTGAATAATATCGATGACTTTCGTTCTCTGTTTTATTATAGTATTGGGTGTCCTATCTCTTTTCGTTATTCCAAGCATCGAACTATCCATCCCTCTTTGAGCCACTCTAGTTTAACTGCTGATTGTTTTGTTAGAGTAAGTGTTTCGGTACTGTGCATAATCACGGGCGCGATACATTGTCTATAGACTTTTTTCTTCAAACAGATAGGCAAGTCTTCTTTGATGGTTTCACGCATCTTACCACAAGCAGCCCATCCCAAACTTATTCGACTGTGAATTTCGCATGTTTGGTTATCTTTGCCAATTATTACTCCATGGCCTAGGTATTTGTATTAATGAACCTGTTGTACCTTGTGTCTATGCATTTCCATGACATTATTGGGTACTAGATTTGTCATGAACTTGGTTTTTTCAAAGTAGATATTTAAATCAATATTTTCCGATGCTAGTTTTATGCTGTATGTGACTAATGTATACGCCATCGATGTTTATACCTTTTCTATCTCGGTTTAGTTCTTTGAATACATACTCTTAACAACGTCGTGCGGTTGCAATCCACTACCAATTAGCGAAAATAAGTCTGGCGGTCTATATACAGAAGCCTATATTAATTCTTGTATTTGGCCGTGTACTAGATTTCGATTCGGGATTGTTTAAAAATGCCGGCACATAATAATGCATTCCATTATAATTATTTAAAAATATAATAATTTGTTCTTTACCTGTGGCGACAATAATTTCCGGACTGATACTTTCCATTTCTAAATGAATCCGACTCTTTAAAGCGTCTAAATTGGTTGGCCTACTAATGTAAACTCGCAATTTCATATGACCCTATAGAATGAACGGCGAGGACCGTTTGAATGGTCTGCACGTTCACCTGACGCACTAAATTTCTTTCTATGGGCTCATGTCAAATCGCGATTTTACATTAGTAGACCAAACAATTTAGACAATTTAAGGCTTCGGATTCGTTTAAAAATGGAAAGTATCACCCAGGAAATTATTGGGCGTTGGATACAAAGTGTTTACACACATGCTGGTCAATGACAATGATGAACAATTCAAAAATTTTCGTTGAGTAATTTTTTCCCAATGTTTTTATTTTCATTAAAAATTAATTCTGAGTGATTGGAACTTTATGCTTATTTAAAAAAAAAATTGTGTGGGGTACCGGTTATTTTATATAACCATTCAATTGGTAAGGAGATTTATCAATACAAGGAGGAAAAGAAAGGGCTTCCATAAATAAAATGTTGACAGCGCAGAAACAAAAGCCGATAGAAACAAATTTTAGGTGAGAAGTCCTCTTTAAAAAACAAAGTCGGCGTTTCAGAGTTTTCCCAAAAAACATTAAATATCAAAATATTATTAATTTTGTGCGGAACTTTATCACCACGCTGTGTATTGTACATCGCAAGGTAAAAGAGGACCGATTATGTACGTATTTAATATATTGTGCTTATAAACGAAACTGTAGTTAATAAGTATATGTATAAAAGTAAGACGCGTAAGTACACCAAAAGGGTATTTGCTCTATTCAGATCGTATTTGTATGGCCTTTGGCCCTTTAGCTTTTAAGAGTAAAATGGACAGAAAAAATTTTTGCCACAATCTATCTTTGTTCAGAAAGTATTCCCAAAGCAAATACCGTCTAGGTTGACGGTGGAAATTCAAATATCTTAGGATAGTGAAGGAAGCCAAGAACACGCTTGCTAGAACGGAAATTGCTCCCATATAAAAGTCCTGCTGAAACGCAAGCAAAGCATAAATCAGGAACCGTACGACTGCAGAGACCGGTCAAACGATGTCCGAATGATAAAAAGGTGATAAGTATAAAAAATATTTCACTGCCGACATTCCCGGTGCAATTTCTGGTCAAACTCGCAACTGTAAATTTTGTTGTTTTGTGTGATAACAGGAGTGACGTTTGATAAGCGCAATAAAAAAATATGAAGCTACTCAACTGGAATTTTTATGAAACAGTTCACATCGCTTTTCCGGACTTCGTAATTAAATCTAACCAACAGGTTTTGATGCCTTTTTAAGATCTCCGCTTCGTTTCTAAATTATTTTTTTTGCGAAGATTTTCTCAGAAGGAATTTTACGGCTTATCACGAGTACAGAAAGCTAACGTATTTGGAAACGTGAAATCATTTTCTTAAACGCCAGGGGCATTCATTTAATTTTTTTTCTGAATAAAAGAGATGTATTTTATTTTCCTTTAATACGTTTTTTTCCTACATTTAATTATTTATATAAGAAAAAAATGTTGCTGATTACCGTTTCACGTTCTGAACATTAATTATTAATTGTGTATTAGACTCTCTCTAGACTTTTCAAGAAAAAAACATAACGCCATGGTTTCTATGTGAATATAAAAAAAATTTTTGTTTACTACCGTATCAATCGCTTCAAGTACAATAAACAGAATACTAAAAAAAGACACAGAAAAAATCTAACAATAGAACTAACAAAGAATTAGTGGTTTGATTAAGGTAAATTCTCCAGTATTCAATCTGTCTTAGGTCCCTTTTACATAGAGCGAACACAAGGTATAAGTATAATCGCTAAAGCATGAGATAAAAGCCTTTTTTTACTTTCCGTAGGCAAAAATGTTAAAGGTAAATATAAAAGATTAAAAGGAGTTCAGAACTTTGATCTGTGCATATGACATTCCAGTTGGTTGATTATTGCGAAACCACTTTTAAAATTCTTATTACTTACACTATATTATATTTCAAACTTTTAAGTATTCTAACCTACTAGTATTATGAAAACAGTTAAGCTAAGCTTTGTGATTTTATCTCAGGCCTAAAGCATGTATAAGTGTGTAAGGAGCTATAATTCGGGACATGTTAGTTCGATTTAAATGATATTGGTAACGCGTATATAAAAGGAAATTTCTTTATTAAAATGTTCCGAAAACATAAATTAAACTTTTTTTTACAGAATTTGCAGAATTTTGTAGGTTTTGTTACTTTTAAATTCCCTTTTTTAAGTAAATCTAGCATAATGTTGTAGATATTTCAACATTTACCAAACCGCGAATTACAATCCTTTTTAAAAAGTTACAAATACAAATATTACCTTAAAATAGCCGAAAATATTTCTGTTTAAAGTTTCGTTTCTACAAAACTATTTTTTACTTATAGTAGAATTTTTTAATATTGATTTTTGAAATTTTGCTAATTATTATTTCCTAACATAAAAGAACTCATCTCGATAGGAAGTTTGTTCGGGTATAGAATGTATATAACATGTTAATGTCATATGATCCGATATATGATATGAAACCGCACATTCAGTAATTTACATCATCGAATTGAGCTGCACCTTCTTGTGCAGATTTAAGAGATTAAATGATTGAAAAGCAATTCTACTGTTCTGTCATAACATCGTAAGGAGATCCTAAACCGCCCTGGTTGTTCAAAATTAAATGTAATCTTTCCTGTTGCTCTCGAGAGGGCCGTTTACATGAACGCTGGAAAACTAACTGTAGCCAATGTAAAAGTCAATGCGTGTAGTATACCACAAAATGAATTGGTAGCAGAGTCTTGGCAGTGTTCTGATCTTATGAAAAATGTTTATTATCCGTTCTAATGATTTTTTCGGTAATTATTTCAATCTTAGATATAAAAGATCAGCTATTAACGCAACTACGGTGGCCATAAAAAAACACTAATTTCACCTTATTGTGAATCACTTTATTAATCCCCTAATAGTTAATACAATCATATTTTTTTGAAAGTACGGAAAGGAAAATGAAATGTAAAGAATTCAAATGTTAGATCAGCAACGATGGTGAAGGACGACACTTTATTGAAAACAAAAATACTTACCATTCACTGCGTGATTAATTTGAAAGAAATTGAATGTAATAATTATTATAAAATTGCAAATAACTATATGAAAATCCGTTTATTTCCGGACCCGTGTTTATTAAGACTTTTCGACTTATATTGAACCGTATTATAAGCCTTTACTTTACCTTTTTTTCCCACACCCTGTATGTAAAGTTGTTAGAGGTAATTAAATTTTATACTATGAATTATTACGTTGCGGGATTTTCAGATTACCGGAAAGCGTGGCGAGCACTAACGAAACTTCCCTTTATGCCAATTTAATTTCATTTAAGTGCAAAAGCGCAAAATAAACCTGGAAACTTTTACCGCATAAAACTCTTTTATTCTCTTATAAATTGAAATTATAATCATGACAAATTAAAAGTTTTTATAATCTACTGAAAGCCACCGGACCGTCTGCATCATGACTAATCGCTATTGCCTTTATTAATTTTACGGGTCGAGGGCGGCGAAATTGTTGAGCGGTCACAGAAAAAGTAAACTTAATTGCGACCATAATCTGATATCAACTCGTAATCAACAGTGACAAAGCGGCTTACGAGTTGACAGCTGAAATATTACGTTTCCCCCTTCGTCTGCTTCTTCTTATTTGTACCCGTTGCTGTTATCATTCTTTGCCCTTAAATAAATTATTGAAAATATGTCTTATCTGCGAAAACTTTATAACAAATTTGTATATTCACCTAGAAATTAATGTAGCATCTTATGTAACATCGATATTTGGTAATAATATACTTACTGCAATAGCAAGCACAACGCACAAGATGGTGTTTAAGCACCGTTACGAGCATTGTTATTTAAATATTGTAATTTTAGACTTCGCACATCTTAATTTGTACCCAATTAGAAGGTTAAGAAGATGTATTGCCTCACAGCTGCAAATTAAGGTTGCAGCCATTTGTTACAGTTACACGCTTTCATTAGTGAGACTATATTTTATTCATATAACTTATAGAAACTATTCTAAACTAAAGACATAGTTTTGAAGAAACTTCCATTTGGGAATAACTTTTTTAAACGCAATGTGCATACATATTTTTATAATTATTCTATTATGCGAGTTTGAGCTACTGTTGATTTTTAATGTTTTTGCGGGGAAAAGAATATCAGAAGATTGTAATAATATTTTATGAACCATTTCATATTCAAATGATCTACTTTGCATTATACAGCGCCCCGGTCAGGTCTATGTCGTTGCGGATAATGAACATTAGATCCACTCTGGTGAAGTGTTTAAGCTGCCTCGGCACATTCTCGAAAGCTTTTTATTTTGAATGACGCAGAAGGGAACTCGTCTGGAAATTATACATGAATAATGAAAAGTGCCATATTGTAATTTTTTATATGTATGCGTTAATTAAATTCGCATCAATCAGCTTTCACACTTTGACAGCTATAAAATGAAATTTGATGCCTAAAGGTGTTAAGTGTTTTTCCAATACTTCAAATGAAAATGGAGTAAGCTTTCAAGAAAACATTAAAAATTTAAGGCAGTTCTTTTATACTTAAACCTTATCTAAATTCTAAATACCTGTAAAGTTGTATTTTTGTCCGAAATTTGCAATTTAATTCTAAGTGTTTAAACATCAATGTGGAATATCACAGTGGTAATAAATAATAATAATGTAAATTTACTTAATGTCAGTAAAATAGTTACTGACTTATCAGGAATACCTGAAAATTTTTTATCGTATAAAACAAAACAAAAATATATACATATACATATTCAGAAAAAAAATTACAAAATTGCAGTCTTTTCTGAGGGTCATTTTCATGCAGTTCGTGCACCAAATAAATGTGATAGAGATTAAATATATTTGCATTCAGAATTATTATTATAAGTTTTACTGATATACACATTTCTCTTTAACCGATATCCATGGATTTTGATTCATTGCCTATAGTGCTACTAGTTCATTTTCCATGTTCGCAATCAATCTGGATCTACATCTTCCGGAATTAACAAATTTACGTTCGTTTCTTTAATAAGTTTCAAGGCGTCAAAATTTTTTTCCGGCGGTGGTTCTCTGGTGTGATAGTGTCTGATGTATAATTTGTGGGATGTCACTGGATTTCCGCGGCATTCACCTGCAATAAGCAACAAATTGTGTTTCTATTTATTTAAAAACATCTGACTTAAAATTTAAGTAAATTGACAGCTCTACTTAGTATTGTCATAAGTAGGCAACATTGATCAATTTAATTCAATTTAAAAGAAGGTGAGTGACATTCTATATGTATGTCGGGATGCGGTAACCACTTATATGGTATTTGATATATTCTGATGTCAGATGTATTACCTTGATTATCCACTTGAAATAAATTTGAGGCAAATAACAAATATTTCTGTTTCCGACATAGTTTTATATATTGGGTGATCCTGAGTTATTATACAAAATTAATTAATTAGTTAAATTATTAAAACAAAAACCACCTTGATTTTATTTGATAACAAATTCTGAAGTTGAAGAGAAACTTCTAAAGTATTTTCTGTTAAATTAGCTGCAACGACAACAAATTCTTGTATAACAATTGTTGTCTTAAATTAACAACAACAAACGTGCTAAACGGTACTGTATTTTGCAATCAGAATTGTTTTTTACGTATTAAATAGACTAATTTTCGAAGTCTTCCCGGTAATACTTATAAATACTTGCATTTTTAAAGCTGAAGTTCTAACTAAAAGTGAGATTAGAAATCAACGTGTAACAAGTAGCTATGATATAAACTCCACTGACTCCACTGTATCTTAGTGAACTGCGATTAAACCAACAGAAAATGTATACGGACACCGCTGGTATGCGAGAGGGGATGAATGAATCTTCCATTGAAACAAGTGCCGAAAAATCGACAAATTTGTTAGAAACAAGTAAAACTGCTGGGCGTTTTACATACTTGCCAATGCCGCCTTATGAATATATTGCACCAGACTATATTCGAATACTAATTTGCATAAACAAAAATCGCTTTAGCGGGTACCGCATTCATTTAACTTTTATTTGGTAAGAATATTATGACAAGTTTATTTCCATATCATCATGATATATTAAGGTTGAGAAGAAAATGTCTTTTCTGGGCAACATAATAAGTTTCTTTTGAAAGCTTATATTTGAAGTGGAAAAATCGCAGTCAACGGAAAATGGAAATATTCAATTATTTCTTGTAGGAAACTGTTTCGTGCGAAGTTTGCAGACAAACAATTTGACGGTGATGCCTTTCCAGGGCATATTCACCACATTGCTAATAGATTTCGAAAAACGAGTAGTATATTATGTAAAGGACATCCCACATGGAGGCCAACTGTTTTAATGAACAAATTCTGAAATGGTATACAGCAATATTTGGCACTAGTCCCAATAAATCTTTACGGATATTATTAATATAAAAAGGAACCTCCAATAAATAAATGAAAATTTTTGAATTTTTTATAAACAGACTTGTTCTGCAAAATCCGATATTGCCACAGAGAAACCTATACAACTTATGCTGTTCATGCTTGTACGACAATCTTGATAATAATGGAAGATCGCAATGCAAATCGTATACAATTATATCAATACTATTTTCAGTAGACAATTACTTGGCGGAAGGAAGATCATAGACGAAATATTACTCCAAAACAGCAAAATATTTGTGATTAGTTAATAATTTCGCATAGTAACAGAGTACTTGGCTTATATCTTCACCTAATTTATTTTTTAGGGTGAAACTGTTTGCATATACATACTTTATATTTCGCACTCTGTTCGGGAAAATCATATTAAAAACACAATCGTGTACGTGTTTGTATTTTGTATTCCTTACTATAGTTTTGAAAGTCTTCAGTAATGATGATTTATTTAAAAGTTAGTTTTGATAACATACTTTTAAAAATTATAAAAACGTATTGGTGTGTTCTATTAAAATAAAAGAAATAATATTGCTGTCGACGGAGTGCACGGATGTAAAAGAATACAGTGTGTTCCATAAGCATTGAGAAACACAACAAAATAATTAACAATATAGAAATTTACGAATTATTCCATTAAAATTAACAAGAAACAATCAAACACAAAAGAAACACAAAAATAGATAATATACACAACAGTGTTGTTTTACATAAAAACGGTTTTATCTCCAGGACGAAGAACTTTTTTATAATTTAAATATCGTACATCTCCACACAACCTATTTATTATTTATTTAAAACTACTATATAAAATGTAAGGTGTAGCCCGCGGGTTTACTTATAAATATAAACGTTTCTTTAACATATTTTTATGGGTCGCGTGATTGAAAGGAAACCCAGATAAGAAGTATATTTTTTAAATGTACGTAGACTGTTAAGCAGCAAGGTGCACTAGTACGATGCAACAAATCCTAACGACATAAACAACCATACAAAATCATCTGTTATAATCAACTGAAAACGTATGCCATAGGACAGAATACAGAAACTAAGTGAAACAGAAATTGTGTATAATACCAGAATTTTTCTACTTTCATGTTAGTCTATACCGGATGTCAATGGGAACATGATTCTTTTTCTTTATGTTATAAAATACATAGGTACCGACCGTTATACGCTATTCGATATGGTTAAGACAGAAATCTGTAGAGAACAGCAACCACAAAAAATGACAAGAAAAGTGAATATGAAACCATCAGAACATATAAGAGAGGAAGACATGCAGGATATTGAAAGCAAAAAAGGAAAAAAGCAAACGGCATCGTGGAATGAAGAAATTAAAGAACAAATAAAAGTGACTAAACAAAAATGGAAACAATATTTACAAGCAAGACAGAAAGTAAATATAACGAATATAAAGAACAAAGAAAAAACTTTCTGTGGGGTCATATGAAACCGCGACTTTACATTAGTAGATCAAACAATTTAGTCTATTGAAAGCGTCGGATTCCTTTAGAAATAGATGGTATTGTGCGCGCCTTGTTAATTATTATATATCCCATTTAACTGATGAGGATATCTATCAAAATAAAGAGGAAAAAATAAGATTGCCATTCAAAAAACATTTTGATGGCGTCCTAGCGTAGAAATAAAAGCCGATAGAAAAATAAATATAGTGGGCAAGTGCCTTTTTAAAAATCAAAATTGACATGTTTTCGGAGTTTTCTCAAAAAACATGAAATAACAAAATTATCAATTTTGTGCGGAATTTGATCACCACGCTGTATACAGCACCCGAGCGCTGTGAATAATGCTCAATTAATCATTTTGCCCATACCGCATACTGCGAAATCAAATTCTATTCGTTTCTTGCATTCCTGCATAAAAAGGTGGTGGTCTTGTTCTGAAATTGAAAAGGTACATATATATTATATAAACACTTCCTAAAGGTATCCAGTTTTCGTAGTGTTAATTTATACTCCTGAATTCATTCACGTGTAGCACCGGTCTTAAAATTAAACGATATTAATTTTACGTCCCGTACGAACCATGATGCTCATGAGTTTCCTAAGGTACGTAGTAATGTAGTGTTTGTTCTAATTATCCCAAATCGACATTAAATTGGGGACATCCTGACCAATACAAGCTATAGTAGTCGGCTACTTCCTAATACATTTAAATCTCTATGGTCTCATAAAATTATCACTTTATCTAACCTAAAACATTACTATCTGCTTTAGGGCATTTCCTTCTATAGAGTCTAAGCGGACAATTTTACGTTTTAATTATTTATAATTTCCCCAAAACTCTAAGCACTTATTTTATTGTAGCATTGAATATTTGCTCTTGGTTTAATGAAATTGTCAGTTATTTTACTTAATGTATTCTTGGGAGAGAACATTTACTGTTCTTGTTTAAGTCTTATAATCATAGAAACGTAGATCTTATTCCCATAGATAAGCAAAGCTCTGCTCTTCCATTAGCAACATTAATTATGCAAGTACTGATGTTACTAATGATTTAAGTTGGTCCCCCGACTGTGTCATGAAGTTCCTACTAATAAACTTAAGGTATACCTACCCATTTATTACGGAGAAGTGATAATGGGGTTTAAATTTTGTTAAGCGTTGCGGTTAAAATGTAATAAGACCTTGTGACACAGTTATCTAGTTTGAGGAAGTAATGCAATACAAGTAGTCCTAAATACAGGTCACGAACTTATTAATTATTCAGGAAGCCAAAATTCAAATATAATTAATCCTTTCTATTATTGGTAATGCAATTTAATAGGCGGTTTGTGTTCTGACTCTCCTTTCAGAATTCTAACTTTGAATATTCATCGTTTTAGAATTTATGCCTTATTTCTCATTATTCTCAAAACTGAATACAAGAAATTTATCCGCGAGTTTTATAAGAAATCCCAAAAGAAATATATCCGTTCTCCTCATTTGCGTTTTTTGCTCTACAAAAGATATTGAGGATGTTTGAATATATTTCTTATCCACCAGCATAATACATACGAAATGATTGATCATTTTCTTTGAGGACGGCTCAGGTTCACGCAATCTGCCGAATTCTTTCTTTGTGCTTAACTTTACTAACATCGAACTTGTTTATTTCAAGTAAATTTTTAAGGGTAATTTTATTTATATTTGGCGTGTGCTCGACAGTTGTAAAAAAAGCCGTATTTCTGGGATCCCAAATTTCCTGTAAATTATGAAAAGTTCACTGACCTAGAAAGTTTAAATGGGTCTTGTTGTTTCTCGGAAACCCGCAAGTTCTTTAAATTTCTTATTAGGTTGATCGATGTACGTTGCCTTGAATTTTTAAAGGCCGTGGAACTACTTAGTGGTTCTGCTTCCGACTTGAGATGGATGTTTACGGATTGATTTAAATTTATGTCAACCCAGCTTTCGCGGTCGAAGTTCGCCCATATAAAAAGTAGCTTTCCAAAAAGTATAAATTTCCGTTTTGAGGAACGATTACAGCTAAGTTTTTATAAAATTTCCATCAAAATAGTCCCATATTATTTTAATTATTATAATTCAAAATTGCTATTGCTTGTTTAAGTAAATTTTGAACAATTTTAATGTGCAACTGCTGATATTTGACGCTTGCTAATGGTATTTTATTTTACATTGTTTGAAAATGTTAAGCTTATTTCACTTCTTTAGTATAATCCGTCTCACAGGGTTAACCTGGCTACTGGATTAACGCAACATTGTATGAACTTATACATCGACCTGCCTGTTTCCCAATAGATTTTACTGAAAATTTTGCACTAACCTGTTTCGACCAATCAGAAGCCTTTATTTTGAACCGTTACCATGGCAACGTAAGTGTTTTTCGGAAATTGGAGTGAATTATAGTGGAAATGTTTTGACATAATAATTACTGTCACTTGATTAATACTTACACTAAGTACACGTAACCAGTTTTCACATATTTATTTTTTAAACTTAGAAATACATAACACAACAATTTTTGCATTTACCTACATTAAAACTTATTACATCATTATTATTATTTTTATATAATATGTCAATATATAAATTAAATTGCAAAAACGTGCAAAATTTTCTTACCGAATACCACTCGACGTTAAATTAAAATCCGGAAATTTTTTCTCGGTTATGAAAATTATGAAAATTTCCGGAAATAATTTAACCTGTAGTGGTATTACAAGTGAAAATGCATGCTGCCCAGTGTCGTAGTTTTTATGCATTTTCAACATTAAGGAAATTGATGCTATATAATATACAAATTTATTGTGGTTTTCCATTATGTCAAAAAAAAATCTCCATTAACATTAATGCATGAGTCCCACTGTCATACTAATTTATAGACTTGCGGCTGTTGACAAAACCATTCTCTAACGGCAGTCTGCACTTCAACGTCCAAAGTGAATCGCTGGCTCTTTAGCAATAATTGTTTTAATGGGACAAAGATATGATAGTCGCATGGTGATAAATCGGGACTGTGCCATGGGTGTCCTAACCCAGCGTATGCTCTTAAGAATATCATGAATCACTCGGGCTACGTGGAGGTAAGCATTATTGTGCAAAAGAATGACACCGTTTGTGAGTTTAGCGTTTATTTTTGGTGCTGACACGTAAATTTTGTAAGGTGTCCGCGTATCGTTCAGCATTGATGTTGATACCAGGCTCTTCAAAATCCAACAGTAATACACCTTGATAATATAAAAACAGTTAACATACTTTTTCCGCTTGAATTTCAGATCGGATCTTTTCGGCTTCGGAGAATCTGAATGCTTCCACTGCATGCTCTAAAGTTTCGATTCCGGTTCATAGTGATAGCACCAAGATTCATCACCAGCAGCGATCCGGTGTGAAAGGGTCTGCCTTCTTGTTGGTAGCGCATCAAATGCTGTAGTGACAAAGCTGAGCGAAAATTCTTTAGGTCATCAGTAAGCAGCCGTGGAATCCACTGAGCAGCAACTTTGTAATAACCAAGAGTATGAATAATAATGCAAAGAACACTTCCTATACTGATGGTCATGTCAGAAAGTACTCATCTGAATTTGCAACACGAACATGGACGAGCCAAATCTTTATTCAACTCTCTTCCTTGTCGAAATTTTCCGCACTACTCAACCACTGCCGTGTGAGAATAACAATAGTCACCATGGACAGCTTTCGTTCTCTCATGGATTTCTAGTGGTTGATATCCATCAGCAATTAAAAATTGAATAATAGCACCCATATTGTACATGGACGAATTTTCTATAGTAAACAGCATTTCCGACCTCCATAAAAATGCACACAAAGGAGCAACCGCAAAGAAATTTGACAGACAACTCACTAATACGTCAATAAACACTTTCAACAACCACATGCAATTGTCATCATGATCAAATCGTGCTTATGCGATCCAAACGCGTTTCTATTAAACAATCCTCGCGAATGTCCAAGAATTTTATATACGTTAATCCGGTAGCCAGGTAAACCTCTGAGACAGAGTATATAGTAGGTGCTCCTTTTTTACGTGGCTCCTTAATTCGGTATAGTACGCAACACACCCCAGAGAGACACAATTGTGTTAAAAAGTCCTACACCTCCTACAATTGTTTTGATCTTTAATTGATTTGAAAGAGCGAGATCTAGGACGCGGTTTTCCAAGCATCTCTAAGCACTGCAGCCATCATTGGCTTATTGTACACCCTAACTAAGAATTTTGCCTATCTGGGGTAATTCCAACTCCAGTAGTGATCTTTAACGTGTCACACATCGTAGTGGCACGGGACCTACGGCTTTACTTCTTATTCGACAGAAGGCGCATTTGTAGATTTTTCATCGCTAGAAAAATCTCGCCGACCTCAGCCAGGTTCGATCCCGCGTCCCTCGGATCTAAAGGCAAACGCGCTAACCACTAGACCACCGAGGCCGGCTTTGATCTTTAATACACAGTACTTCCAAAATATCCCAGTTACCTTCAAGTATTTGATTATAATTACTGTATCACTAATTTAATTACTATAAGTTGATTAATAAGTATTTAACATCCATTTACAGCTAAAATATATGAAAAATATTAATGGTACTATAAATATATAAACACTGCAAATAATTTTAAACGTTTATTCGTTTTTTGGTCTTCCCAGAAGACACAAACGAAATTATGGGACCAAAAGCGGGTGGAAGTTATTTTTACCTTAAAGCAGACCCTTCCTACCGCCAATTTGTCGAATTGCCGCCATGGTAACTGAAGCTACTGGGATATATATTAAAATTCGTTGAAATTTAAGTAGTATATTGTGTTGGAGATATTTTCAAGAAATTTTGTTGTAGAAATCAGGAGTATAGAACACGCATAGTCTTCCATCATAAATCATTAGTATTTTTTCGACTCTCCTTAAAATTAAGAAATATTCGTTTTCTTTTCATATTAAAATACACTATTACGTATAATTATATTTTGGTATATCTATTGTTGCTAAAGGTATAAAATCAGTTAACCAGGAAGTCTATAAATTAACATCACTTAGTGAAAGTACTGTAGATTATTCAAATTAATGCTATATACCATATAATACAAAAAATACTAGGGAATCTATACAGTAATCATAACGAGATAAAGAATTTCAAAATGGTATTGATTTTTAGAACCCTCGGGAAATTGAAACCTAAAGAGTTAATAATTTCCTGGGATATTTAAAGCTAACTAAAGCTGATGTAAAACAGTGGCGTAAGAAAGTGAGATCATTCTACACTGTAACTAGACAAAGTTTAAAGTGTTTAATCATTACAATACTGTAACTAACTTAGACAATTAATGTATGAATTCCTAGATTATATAATAATAAAACTAAAACTTTAGCAATAAAGTAAGACATTGCAAAGATTGAAATTGCATTAAGAGTATATGTTTTAACTTAACCGTTTTTAAAATTACAATGTGATGTGTTAATAAAATATATAGATACGTATCAATGGAATATGCACTGCAGACTCTGAATAGGCCACGCATTTTGAACTAAAATAAGCTTACTGTATGTTCTCACTATTTTCAATTAGTTTACTAATACTTCTTTATTTGCTGTTTTTCGTAGGTTTTAGATCTGAAGCATGTTCTAATGTGCACTTCAAATATATCAAATCTTTCACTTGGATGTTTCATATTCCTGTAGCTTCGAGGAAATTTGGTAACATAACGTTTTTCTTTGCTGCAATTCTCTCGAGTTACATGTAATCTTCTCCGATACACGATACACGTAAATATCTTCCTCTCAATTTACATAGTAAATAGGTATTATAATTATTTGCTTAATTAACTTAGCCTAAGGTTTGATGAATCCGTTTAAACTCCTTATTTCGTACTCACTTAGTGAACACAAACTGTATCATATTTCAATATTGCAATCAGATTAGTAAAATGAAGTTAACGTGGTTGTTCGAAATATGCTTTCTGAATTATCTCTGCGATTTTACTTTAATTTAGGAACTTGCATTCGTATGTAACAATGTATGTACACTATATCATTAGCATTTGGATTATACTGCCGCATAATTTCATACCTTCTAAACTCCATTAACAAACACAACAAAGCGCAATTACGGCAGCACAATTTATAGTTTGGTGCTTGATAACATGTGGCTCTAGTTCAAAGTTTCCGCGTCACTAGTTGGAGTTATATGCTTTACAAAGGAAGCTGTCATTTTTTGACGTACTGCACAAACTCGAGTTTTACGCATTTTTTCGATATTGATCGAAAAGCGAACACTCGTGAAGTTAGTTTAGAGATACCAAGATACTTTTGTCACAACAGCAATATTGGATCTCTGTCTGGAATAAAGAACTTAAACTGCAGGCTCTCATCATGCGTGTAAAACGCGAAGAACCTGACTATATTATAGGAATAAGATTTAGAGGTAGACTTCTTCTATCGTATATGAATCTAGAATGGAATGAGGGTGAATGAAGTATTCGACATTAATAAGCAGAGTTGATGAGAGGATTTTCGTTCCCCTTGACGACGACGTACACCTTACAGGACATTAAATGTACATCAGTTTGAATACAAATTAATTTGCGCAAATTGAAGAGATAATGCGAATCAATAAAAGTAAAAAAGTATTTTATATTTATCAGAACTTTAGCATACTGGTTGGTTTAGGAATGCGTATAAACACTATTACAATACGTATTTACTTTAAGTGGAATTTAATAAACTTCAGTAACTAACGTTGGTTTTGGTGTTATAAATGTAATTTCTTGAACTCTCACGGCGGTGCCATAAAAAATTCAAATTTCTCTAAGGAATTTCCTTAAATATACAATTTCATTTGAAGCATTGTAATGTATTATAGTCCTTTCAAATACATGTTGAAGAATACTCTCTCATTTGCATTTAGGTCGTGTATATTCAACAGCATTTGATGTTTGAAATCTCTCATATTTTAGCATTAACAATATCACACTAGTGTTTTTTTTCTGAACTATAGTTAACTATTCTAAACTCAATATTTAGGTAATCTCCATAGTCATAGACAAATTGCAATATGTCAGCTATTTTCTGTGTCTAGTGAAGTGATAACGCAACTTCTTGATTGCCATGGATATACAACTCTCCTTCCAATCTAATTTGCTCCAAATATATTATTTATGGAATTCCTAATAATTCAACTGCAATCAGCAGGACAATCATCATGTTGGTACCAAAGGTTTTGCCGTACATCGAGTTCTACATCTTTCTACAACCAGGATAAAATGTTTTGTGAAAAATCTAAGTAACATTTTCCAGTTCAAATTTTCATAGACGAAATATGGATCAGTAATATGTTTACCTACTATGCCACACCATACGTGTACAGAAAAAACTCTTTGAAAATGGGCAACACGTATGCAGTGCAAATTATCTTGTGCGTAATATAGTTGTGCCAGCCAATCAAGTAATGCACGTCATAGATCACATGATCAACGAGCAGCAGTGTCGGTATCATAAAATAAAAAAAAAACAGAATGTAATTAGTCATTGCAGGTTATTCTTTTGCTTTTTTATATATTTTCTTTAAATTTAGTAGACAACAGTAGGTTACCACAAAGCCCATGGTTTTTTTAAATAATTAACAAATTAAATTATACAAATGTACTATATTTTATAGCAGAACTATTGTTATGTGTCGTTACGTTGGTATTAAATCCAACATGATTATATTTTCTTGTCAGAAAGTTGTCAGAAATTATTGCAGCTGTCATTAAAGGTTGGTTGTTCGTAGTTTTCTCCTTGTAAATAATTTGTTTATTTACTGCTATAAAAAGAGTTCTAATTAGAACTAACCTACATTGTATTTTTGTACACGTTTACAAAATGGCGAAACCTTTAAGCAGACAATCGAAACAACTTGTCGCAAGTTTGATAACCTATTTCGAACGCGAACGAAATAATAATGGTCCACTTCTACGTTTAAATGCTGCCAGAGAAGTAATATTAACTTCTACAACTAGAGTATGTTTTTATTTTAATAATTATTAGCTGCTGTGATTTCTACTTGCTTTATATTAAATTAAAATGTAAATATTTGAGGTTACGTAGTTCGTTTGTTGTTCCACTTTAAACATAACATAAAATTTATATATGACGTGCATTACCTGATTGGCTGGCACAACTATACTGCGAGTTATGCCTACTAGCTTCACCATTATTTGAAAATGTTGCTGCATTGCTAAGAAATACATAACATAAAAAAGATGAATCCAAGAAGTTGATTCTGGAAGAAATTACAAAATTAGATTATTCCCTGAGCGTCATTTTCATGCAGTTCGTGTAACCTGTTAGGAATGAAACACATTTTTTTCAGAATTCTTCTTCTTTTTCGTGTAATTAGGATTTCTCCTGTTTATTCTATGAATGATGATATCTAGTTCTCCATCCATCGTTTTGGAGCTTTTCCCACTAACCGTCTTCCTTACGGCTTCCTATCTCTGCTTACTTTAGCTAGTCTCTCATCTGTCATTCTGCTTACATGTTCATTTTACCCTTTCTTCCCTTCTTTGGACCATTTAGCGACGTCTTATATTTTGCAAAAGTTTCAAATAGATCTGTTCGTTTTTCTTAATTCTACTAATACTCACATTTGTGTTTTAGATCCCTTTGACTTACATTGAGATTCTCATTAATTGCAATGCTAGTTCATTTTCCATGCTCGTAATTCGCCTGCATTTTCTGGAATTAACAAAGTTCGTTTTTTAAAAGAGTTTCAAGCCGTGTAGATATTTTTTCAGGCGGTGGGCTTCTAGTTGGATAGCTTCTGATATATGAACTGCGGGCTGCAACCTCAATTCCGTGACATTCACCAAAATTAGGAAACACAACTGTTTCCTAGTTATTTAAAAATATCTTACTTAAAAATTAAGTAAATTGATAGGTCGGCTTATTATTGTCATAAGTAAGCATCATTGATGAATTTAATTGAATTAAAGAACAGTGATTTTAGTTGCCATGCTATAGGTATGTTGGGTTGTGCCAAACACTTTTAAAAGTGGACAACCTCGCTAGTCCACCCTGTATTATATTTTTTTATATAAATTTTGATTATGCTACGCCTTCATGTATCATGGTTTTCCATATACCAGATAACATAATAAATATGTATTTATGTGTTTTTTTATATTTTTCGGGATCTAATTAATGATTAAAAATTAACATTTCCTGATTTTCTTTATATGTGTTAGTATTACAGCTATTATTTTTTAGCCATGGAAAAAATATTTAATAATAATAAAAATAATTAAAAAATTTAATACTAGCGACGCTCTAAATTTGTCATAATATACATATTTAAAATTAATGTCAAAAAATACGACCTGCTAAAAACTATTACATATAAAATTACATTACTCCAAAATGTATTTAATCTCATATTTTTAAAACAATGTGGAAGTGGAATTAAAGAAACTTTCTTACATTCTGAAAAAATGGTTGTCGAATTTACTATATACTTAAATATCATTATCCCCTTCATCTTTTAAAATAGTCACTGCTTTGTATCAACAAGACTGTTAGATGTGCAATTTGTATTTGTAGATCTTTAATTTATAGATAACCCTCAAGTCAGCTCCATGTCTGATGATGATAATGAAAAATCTTTTCAAACTAAAATCAGTAAAGGCGTTTGTATTTTCCCGTAAAAATTCTCCGACTCGTTATTTATTACTTCCAAATTCGAAAAGTAATACATACACATATTAATAAACAGAAAACTTGTATAGTACCGATTCCAATTTAGAGTGCAAATATCACAACATTATTCAAGTACTATTAGTTTCGCATAGCTTTTACCAACTGTTACAAAAACGACAAGCAGCGGGCAAAAATCTGGAAAAAAGTGCAATATCTGCAGTGGTTTTAATAAAATGTGCGGTTAAAGTTTTGTGATAATGTATACAGAATAAGTAACCGACGAAAGCAGCCAGAGCTGTAGTGTTTTACATTCGAGATCGCATTGGGGGGACCGTCGGTTTGCCAATCCAAACAGATCATTAAATGCCATATTTTTATGTTGACATCAACATCTATGTATTTTTTGTGAATGTTGTAACTGTAATTAAGCTCAGCAGTTTATAGTAGAACGTGTAGTACTAGTGAGAAGGTACAAATCACATCATCGTGTTGTCAACCTCATAATTAGTTTTCAACAATAAAATTTCTTTTCTGCATTTAATTTTGATTAACGTAAGTGCTAGTCAGTTAATGTATAATTGTAGGAAATACTAATTTACAATTAAAATTTTCCTTTATTTATTGTAGTATTGTTTTTCTTGCGGACTTTTGAACTTAGCAATTTCCTAAGGTTTATCACTTGTTACTTGATATTAAAATTCTATATGCCATACTCTATTTAAAACGCAATTGATATTTTAGAGAGTTATTGTCTTGATGATGGAAAACAATTTATGGAATACAAATTTGTGAGTACTCTTTGAAAGTTGCGGCATAAATTATTACATTGTTGATACAATTTTTATTTGGCAATAGCGGCAAAAAATGCAAAATGACCAATCCAGGTGTAAACTAAAAGAAGCAACGTCATTTCGAGTACATCTTTGGCAAACACTACCTGCACTCGATGATTGTTATCCTTATCACATTTTTATTTTTGGTCAGTAAAAATCAAAGGAACTATTTCAAAAAAAAATCAATTGTGGTGGCTAAATTTTGAGGCACCCAATGCAGAAAGATATTCATAGTTTTACTAGAGAAATTGTTTTAAGTGATAGTGTTGCATTTTCCAGATAATCCTAAATTGCGTAATTTAAAATTAAATGTAAACTTTTACATCGTCAAACCATCATATTCCTTTCCCTGTCCATCCCCGAACTAAACGCCATCTATCTGAACCCTGAAAAACGAACTGCAGCCACTGCTACGCCTATAGTAGTACCGTGAAAGCAATAAAAACCCTTACACCCTGAGAATGTTGTCTTGTCTTAGATTAATTTGTAATTATAAAGATGTAAACATTACAAATATTTTTAACTGTCATACATTAATACTTGACAGTTTGCATCTTAAATTTTATTAAGATTAATTTATTTAATTATTTAATAGAAATTTAAAATTAACACTATATTTTGCTAGTGTTTGCCCACACTTTTCAGTTAGCTATATTCAAGGCCACATTGCCGTCTCAAGTATTCTGTGGTCCCTGTGGTCGAAGTAGTGAGGTTACGCAGTTATGGGCTATGTTAGTAAATGTTTATTTGAAATAAAATTGTTACATACACGTTTACAGAACAAAGCAAATAAAGGATTTTACAAAAAGATGTTGCTAATGATGTTGTAAAGATGTTGAAAATGGTGACCATTGTTTTCTAAACACAAATCCAATCTTCTCTTAAGATTGTTAAACATATTAAAAGGAGTATCGGGGCTAAGTTCATCTAACTTTTGTGAAATGGCATTTTGTAAATCTTCTAGATTCTGTGGTCTATTACTAAAAATATTGTTTTTTTAGAGAAGGGGATAGAAAGAAGTCTGGAACTGTAAGATTTGGTGACCTTGGTGGAAACAAATGTCTGCTAATTAACCTATCATCATACAATTCATCTATAAGTTGCATAATACGATTATCAGGATGTGCTGTGGCATTGTCCCGCTGGAAGTAACAGTTTGTAATTTCACCATCATGTAAATTGATAAAGGCGGTTAAAATATTCTGAAGATAATAATCGACAGCTATAGTTTCTACAATAAACTTCTAAACTATTCATTTTCTTGAAACAGCGGCCCATAAACTGATCTTTTGTGGATTGAATATGATATTATTATTTATGTTGTCTAAGAACCAGTGACAATAATTTGTCCTAGGTTGGAAATCACGCGATAAAAGTTGATGAACCATTTGCATTTTGTATGGAAACATGCTCAAATCTTTTTTTTAATTGTTCGACCGTACCGTATTAAAAATTAATTTCTTGGCTTAGTTTTCTGATAGGCATAGAAGGAGTTGCTTTCATAATATCCCTAAAATTATCAATAACCTTTGCAGTTCTTTTTGCAGGCCTTCTTGATTCCTTTTTCCTTTCAACGCTTCCACTTTCTCTGAAATTATTAACAATAATCATGGCAATCTAATAGAAATTGTTATAAGTGAAGTTTTCAGCTTCATTCAAATAAAGCTGTTGAAATTCTGTGAAACAGATTTGAAATGAAAATTGCCATTCATAATTTTCATTGTTTGTACCATTACGAATATAAGATGAATATGAAAATATTATGTTACACTGTTAACACCTTTAAATTCACAGTATTTTAACATGTAATTGTAATGATGGTTTTTGCTGTAATCAATGAATTAAATAAATAAACCATAAAAATTTGGAATACAAACTGTCAATTATTAATGTATGACAGATAAAATATTTATAATACTTACATCTGTATAATTACAGATTAATCAAAGAGAAGACTTAAAATGTCTAGGTTTTCTTTGACTTGGATTTTTATTGCTCTCTCGGTACTATTACCGCAACAGTCCAAATATTTTTTTACCTTTTTACCTCTCTTTTGATTTGATTCCACTATTCATAAGCGGATATAAAATTAGTACCTTCAAAATATTTAGCATTAGTATGTATTCCTGTTAGTTATAAATTATAGTGTCTTTGGAATGATTTTGAAATCCATTTTCCTCTGGGATTGGTGAGTATCATTGATGTTAAATATATAACAGCCGCGGAATTCGCAAATATCCTTAATAATAACTTCCATAAATATCTCTAAATTATTTTTATCGCTTTTGCATAGGAATTTACTTTTCGTACATTACTGATGCTAATATTGAATGTTGGTGGACTATTAATTCTATAAAATTAATATAAGAAGCTTTTCGTATTTTTCCTAGAAGTGAATAATCGCATAAAGCTGCGAAAGCCATTTAAAACACTAGACGTACTAAACTGAAACTAGGTTTTATTTATGTCTGAGATTTATGGATTTTATATCCCCCATTCACGAATAGGCACTTTAAGAACACATTTTACATCCAGCAAAAATTTATAGATCTCAGGAACTTGATATTTGAATTTCAAACCGCTTACTTCCCTACATTGTAAATTTTAGTAACCATTTATATTTAATGAAGAGTAGTGTTGCTAATGGTACAAGTTGGTCCCTCAACGACCCACCCTTGCGGTAGTCCAATTACACCCTAAGATTTGCTATTCCGCTCTACATTGATGTGTTGTGCACGGAGACATTAACTACAGCCTTGTTAATATCTAGAACAAATTTGGAACGCAGTTTATATGATGAAGTGGTGGTTCTGTAGAGACATTAATGGTTTCTATTTGAATTAACTAAATTAGGAAATATGCTTACCAAAATTAACCTATTCATTACACGAGGCCGCCTTACAGAATATTGTTTAATTGTAAATTCATTAACGGGTCGTTAATTCTGTTTTAAATTTTAGGTTTCACCAAAGATTACTTACTAAGAGCAACACCAAAATCCATCTTGCTTAAATTTACCTTCTCTCGGTAAAATAATTTAAGGAATACCTCCCATTGTTTTTACAGCCTATGATAACGTTTATAGAGTTAGACATTTTGCAAGTTTTATGGCAGTTGTGTGTTATTGTAGAGAATACGAGATTCATTTTAGTAATGTGAATTACGAATAATCATATTATAAAGTTCATTTCCAGAGCGAGTTGGATTAGTTGGCTTAACCGAATTACTAATTAAGAATAATGAAGAAAACGAGGGAGTGTGTCAACATTCGTTTTGCAATTTCCGAATTTTCCCCCGCATCAGATATATTGATAGGAAGCGCCAGTTACTTCAGTGTGCCAGAATATTTATGAAAGAATATTAGCAAACGATCTTAAAGTGTATTCGTTGCAAGACGTTTTGTATCAAATTATGAAATAGTTAGAAAATTTCAGTTGTTTATGATGAATGCACCTGCGATGACCTTCATTTGTGTTTTTATCAGCTTTTCAAAAGCAGCTTTTATTGTTTAGAAATTTTTTTCTACAATATCTTCCCGAAAACAAATAAAACAGACTAGAAATGCTTATTTAAAAAATGGTCTTTAATTTAATTAACCTCTTTGCCTTTATGTTTATAGGGGACAGAAGACTATGAGTGATAACTGAGAACATAACCCAACCATCCTGATTCTTTTGCAGTTTTCTTCTTGTTTCATAAGATTATTAGTACGACAGATGTACAAATCCCCACAACGTTGATTGCTCTACGACTGTTTTTGAATAGTTATTTTTCTTTTTCATAGAAAACCAATATTTTATACGTCAATCGTCAATATTTTCACCCAGGAAGTCAAAGCTTCGTTTTTCCAGTATTTATTTCCAGGCAACATGCATACAGATACATTTGATAGAGATTTAAATTATTGCTATGCTTCAGTAACTAAAGATGGAAATATTGGTTGCAGATGTGTAATGTTTTTGTTTTTTTAGCATCTCACTATTTTCCAACTTTATTAAATTTTTCGTTAACTGGGTTGACTCACGAGAAAATACGAGCCTTCCATTCCATAAATAGGCAACCATAATTCATGTCACAACACGGTACTGCGATATGTACATTGCTATTGAGAGTATATTATGAAAGACGCTTGTTTGATATGCTTGGGAGTTTACTACCTCAAATAAATTGTTATACTTTCCATTTTATGACATCTGAAATAGTTAAACACAGATATTTATAAATAAAACTTTGTTTATTATATTGTCCTAAAATTCAGAAATCCATATGCAGTGAACTATTAGGTCATCTTTTAAACATTTTGACGTAGCCTAGAATATATACCCTTTATTACCATTAAGATAAAGCCATGGTCGGACAGCAAATCCGTTCTATAGTACATGCTTTCACTATAACCATAGGCTAATAAATATATATTTATTAGCCTATGCTATAACTAAGAAAATGTTAAGAAGTCATTTGATTCGAAAATAATAGGACATTGCTACTGTAATATACTAAATTATTAAAGTTGTAGGAATTCGTAAGAAAGACTTAGTTTTATATAGAAGGTGTGACATTTTTATTTAAGGGAATACAATATACATATTTAGTTGGAAGGAAAATCAGCTATACTTACCCAATCTTAACGTTATTGTTTGCTAATTTGTTTTCTATAGGAAAAATGCGTGGGAATAATATTTACTTCAGCATTTTTCTGCTTTTCGGAATAGAGTTTCCTGTTCAGAATATATATAAACAATGTTGTTGGTCCATATTTAAGTACACGATTATATTTTATATTCAAAGAAATCATCGTTTATGTTCTCCGTTGCAATCTGTTTATTCGGCATAGTTTAGAAAGTATATAGTGAAGTATATCGCATGATTTTCCAGATTAGTAAGGTGCCATCGTGATTTATTTGTTGCAAAAGTCTAAATTTGTATTCTTACGGAATATTCCATTGCCTCTGTTAAATCGGGAATTCTATTTGGGAAATACTGTAGGAACGAGATACTCTTACAGTAACATCTACCTTCTTCAAACATCAATTGATTTCACGTTTATGTATAAATGTCGCATTTACTCATCGTTTTAAAAGCATTTTCGATGCCGTGTCAGTTTTCAGTTTTACAGTAAACTGGAAAGCTTTAAAAATTAGAAAATATTGGGGCGGTAAAATGACCGAGACCCGGAAATTATAAATGAAGACGAATACGTTGGTGGCGTATTCTGTATAACGTAAGCCAATTAAACGAATTTTCTGTCCATGGGGACAATAAGCAGCAACAAATAACAGTCAGCAAAATCTACATGGCCGCAATCTCTGTATGATTCATGCGTGTCATATTTTATTTACTGGGATCAGTCTATTCTAGATAATTTATACTTGTTAATTATAACTGCCTAAATCTCAAGTCTGCATTTATGTGTACACGCTTTAAGTCTGTCACTGCAGTTTACTGCACTGCACTGCACTGTTATCTGACTCCTTTTGTAGCTAGGATCTGCAAGCCCCTTCTAATAGTTTCATTTGTAAGAAGCAGATGCTTCGACCTGCATGCACAACGGTTTGGAATGAAACCTTTCTAAAATTGTAGTGTTAACAGCACATGTGCGCTACAGTTGAAGTCAGTATTTTATTTTCCATAATTGCCAGTGATCTTATTAATCACTTTTTTTAGTCTAAATGCAGGTTTTTTCTTCAAATATGTGTTTTCTAGGTTAATCCGCGGTCGAGATATATAGCAAGATATACGAATGAATTTTTCATTGTAAATCACCCTTGTACACCTTTTGCTTGCTTGCTTGCCTTGAAAGAGCGAGATCTAGGACGCGGTTTTCCAAGCATCTCTATGTACTTAGGCCATATGGCCCATTGTACCCCCTAACTGAGAATTTTGCTGGGGTAATCCCAACCCCAGTAGTGATTTTTAGCGTGTCACACATCGCAGTCGCACGGGACCAATGGCTTTACTTCTTATCCGACAGAAGGCGCATTTTCAGATTTTTCTCCGCTATAAAAATCTCGCCGACCTCAGCCAGGTTCGAACCCGCGTCCCTCGGATCTAAAGGCAAATGCGCTAACCACTAGACCACCGAGGCCGGCTTGTACATCTTTTAGTTGCTATTGCTTTTATTCGCCGTGATTTCGACAGTCTCTGACTTTTATTGTGATAATTTTGGTGAATTTTGAAACTATCTTTGGATGATTGAGAACGAGCCATTAGTGGTGTATCTTCTGCAAATGTAAGAATCGTGTTATCTCTTAACATTAAAATATCTGATGCCATCATCATCATCAGTCAACCCATTCCTGTTTTGTGCTTGACATGGATCTTTCTTGTGTTCCATCGTTCTGTGATATAAGTAAGCACACAGTATGGGGCCCAACACACTTCCCTAAGGGACGCCAAATGCAGTTGTCTGTCATCTTGATACTTTACTAATAAATGTCTTTCACCCATGTAAGATTTCAGTATGCCAAATATATTTTGGGGATGTTTTGTATAATATAGAAACTACGTGCCATATATATGTTATCAAAGGTCTCAGTTACACAGAGGAGTACCACTATGATCTCTTAACATTAAAAAATCTGATGTCGTCATCATCAGTCAACCCATTCCTGTTCAGTGCTAGACATGGATCTTTCTTGTGTTCCATCGGCCTGTGACATAAGTAAGCGCACAGTATGGGACCCAACACACTTCCCTAAGGGACGCCAAATGCAGTTGTCTGTCATCTTGATACTTCACCTTTCGCCCGTGTAAGATTTCAGTATGCCAAATATATTTTGTGGAATGTTTTGTATAATATAGAAGCCTACGTGCCATAGGTATATTGTCAAAGGTCTCAATTACACAGAGGAATACCACTGTAGAATATTTTTGATTCTGTGCATCCACTTTGATTTTTCGTACAAGTCTGCATACCTACTGTAATTAGTTAGTTAGTTCATATTTATATGCTGTTCTCTAAACCAGAATTGCTATTCTGGGATCGGTGTTGTTCTTCTAGCAATGCTGATTTTCTTCGTTATAGGAAGCGACTAATGAATGTATATGTAAACATGTGGAAGAAGAGGGATTTCTCACGCTGTAATTGTATTCTGTGGTTAAATCGTAAATTATATATTCACCATATAGCATAGTTATGTATATAAAAACAAAATTGTATGTACCAATTCAAAAATTGTATTGGTCATTATTATTTACTAAATACAGTACAACCTCCCTAATCCGGACAGATAAAATTAGCCACCCTTCTGGATTTGCGAATTTTACGGATTATAAAGACATTTGAAAGAACTACATAATAATAAAGCAAGAAATATATTTTTAAAGAATTCTAATTATTATAACTAATTTTACACTGTTTTATGTTTTCGAAAAAATGTACACATCTTCGAAATAAAACAACACTGTGCATTATAATGCTATTTACTTTTGTCCATGAAAAGCATTTAGAAAATGACGGAACAGCATATATTTCTACATGATTTTATCATAAGATTCTACAAACTCACATTCGGAATTCATCCCATTATCGTCTACTTTTGAAATGTCTGCAATTCAATCTTGATTTGTCTTTTCACTGTGTTCAGTTGCCCAATTAAAAACTTCCGCGGCACTAACTTATGAATCAGTATAATTAAACATTTGCGTAATGGGGTTTAAATTTCTATTTACTGATTCATATTCCCACTGTTGTTTCAACTGATTCAAACGAATTTCATCTTCTTCGTGCCATTATCCTTTAGTAACGTCTCACTTTCTTTAATATTTTTGTCAGTTACAGTTTCCCATAATTGAAGCTGTGTTTTGACCGTCCCCTCCAAATTGTAGCTCTTCAAAGTGTTAAATCATTTCCTGAGATATTAAGTTAGTGTACATTTTTTTCTCTAAGCCACCTTAATATTTTCTATCTCAGCCTTAACCATTGCCTTTACTGTTGCTATACAGTTGGGTGGTGAAACCATAACTTTAAAGTTTGAATTAAAATTGATCGATCCTTGGATGGATGAGAGGGAGCGTTATCAATTAAATGTACCCATCTTTGTGGTGAATTTTGCTCATCTAAAAATTATTTACGTGCGTTTTAATATTTTTTAAACAATTCTCAAATGTATCCGGATTATACTTACAGTTAAATGGCACAAAATTGTCCGAATTTTAGCAGTGCCTGGATTTTGCTGTAAACGTTTTTAGGTTCACTGGCCATATCAAGTCGAAATATATTAAATTAACAATTCGATACTTAAATATCATGTAAATATGTTATACGTGCCCCACATTTTTTAGAAAAATAACACGAAACCCTGGTCAAGATATATTTTTGAAATTTATACTTACACTATAAGTTTCATATAAAGCAGAAATCTTATTCTATCAGCAAATTCCTGTTATTAATGGTCCCTTTTTTGTATTCAAAGCATCCTCATTTTTTGTTAGCCAATTTTATTTA
>JABXWE010011144.1:0-47936 GCA_014611495.1 Limonius californicus | reverse complement strand
TATAGAAGCCATCGTTCCCTTTCATTTCGGCGTTCGACAAAGTGAAGTATTTCTCGTCGTCCATAACGATCACCTTGTTTCCATTAAAATATCGACGTCGTAATGCTCGACAACATCTAGGAATTCTTCGCAGCTGTAGATCAGAATATTTTGGGCATTTCTTTCTTTTTCGGAACTGCAATCCATTGTTCTTCAATTCTCTACTAATGGTCATATGCGAAACTCGAAATTGACGCGATAACTTTCGTGTTGAAGTCCCAACCCTGTCTTTAGCTCTTTCTACCAATCTCCTAACGGAAGAATGAGGTAAAACTCGTGGACGTCCAGTTTTTGGTAAATTTATACAGGGAATACCTTATTCGCACTCGCGAATTGTTTGATAAATAGTCGAAATCGAAACATTCTGGTCTCTGAACATATTCACAATATCACGTTTAGGCATCCGTCCAACCAACGCATATATAATATACACTGTGTCCGTAAAGTATGGAACAAATTCATTTTTAGCTAAACAGGCCATTTTAAGAAATAATCCCGAAACACGTCGATTTTTGATTTTAATTTACCGTATTTTAAAATAATATTCTAATATACAGGGTGAATTACTTTCGAGTAATGACGTCACCGTCATTTTTTTTAATGGAACACCCCCATTTTGTCTCAATTTTCGGATTACTCTAGCTGAGCTGATTCCAAAAATGTATCACATGTTGATTCCAATTGGTACAGGGTGGACAAAAATACAATAGTTTTGTGTGTGCTCATAAAGTAACGCGTAACATTCTTTATTAGTTAAATTAACAATATTATCAAAAATACTTATTGTCTAGCGGACAGAATATGATGAAATACATGACTTTATAAATGTTCGAACTGCAGCCCTTGCTGTATTTGACAGTAACCCAAACGGTGTACAAATTCTTGTTGAATCTTGTTTATTGTGTCTTGAGAAATATTGTTTATTGCTGTCCGAATTCTCTCTTTTAATTCTTGAATATTTGCTGGTTTCGTTTGATACACAACATTCTTCAGATGGCCCCACATAAAATAATCCAAAGGATTGAAATCTGGTGACCTCGCTGGCCATTTAATAGGTCCACGTCTATCAATCCACCTGTTCGGAAAAATTTCATCTAGGTACCTTCTAACATCTACAGCATAATGTGGAGGTGCACCATCCTGTTGAAACCATAAACTTTCATCAAAACCTCCAGGATTACGTCTGCTGGGAAACAAATTACCTAAAGTAGGTACGAGATACCCCCTTAAAAACTCAAGGTACGTTGCCCCGTTTAAATTACCTTCGATAAAGTAGGGTCCGATGATTCGATTTCTTACAATTCCAGCCCATACATTTACCTTTTGCGGGTATTGTGTATGATGCTCACGCATCCAGTGGGGGTTTTCTTTTGCCCAGTATCTACAATTCTGACGGTTAACCTCGGTTAACAAGAAAGTGGCCTCATCAGAAAAAATAATGTTTTGTATCAAGAGAGGGTCTCGGTGACATTTATCCATCATTTTTTCGCAAAATTGTATTCTTCTATCGGGATCATTTTCGTTTAATTCCTGCACAAGTTTGATTTTATAAGGATGCCATTTTTCAAGCTTTAATAGTTTTTGTACCGTTGTTTTGCTAACACCGATATCGCGACTAACTTTACGCACAGAAGTGTGCGCATCTTCTTCAAAACTAAGTAAAACATCTAATGCTGTATCAGCATTTGCAGAGGGACGACCTGATTTGTGTGCATTTTCAACCGTACCAGTTTCTCGAAATTTCTTTTCAATCTTACTGACTGTTGAACGCGTTATAGGTCTTTCTGGATATTTATCATTAAACAAATGGCACACTTCCATCTGAGTTCGCGATCTGTCTCCATACCCAATCATCATAAGTATTTCAATTTTTTGTTTTACACTTAACTCCATTTCTACTTCAAATTAAATCTAAGCAATAATTAAAACATTCACGAATACCAAAAATATTGTAGTACTAAACTGTCACTGAACATCAATAAATTACTAAACAAATAATGACATTTCACAAAAAACTAGACGACTATGTTTCTTTTTAAATTGATAAGAAAAAAAAAAACTATTGTATTTTTGTCCACCTTGTACCAATTGGAATCAACATGTGATACATTTTTGGAATCAGCTCAGCTAGAGTAATCCGAAAATTGAGACAAAATGGGGGTGTTCCATTAAAAAAAAATGACGGTGACGTCATTACTCGAAAGTAATTCACCCTGTATATTAGAATATTATTTTAAAATACGGTAAATTAAAATCAAAAATCGACGTGTTTCAGGATTATTTCTTAAAATGGTCTGTTTAGCTAAAAATGAATTTGTTCCATACTTTACGGACACAGTGTATGCGTTGGTTGGATATTATTATATTCTTACGAATATCTAACTTGTAAGACATGTTACCAGAAGTTATTTAGAGAAGGTGATAGGCTACACTAATAAATGTCAATTAATACACCTTGTTTTGTTCTACAGACGACTAGATATAAAACTGTTTTCGGTTCATGTGCTACTGTTGATATTTCTTTTGTTACACACATCTTACTTTTGTGATAATTGAGGGCAATCAGTACAAAGAAAATACTTTCGCATATATCTGGACCGAAAATGAAAGTGGTAAGGGGTAAAATGAAGTATGTTCTGCATTACTAGATTTTCTTAATGCATTCGAAGCTAAGTACCTTGAGTTATATCCTGCGCAAAGACCACACACTTTGAAATTATTTTCTGATTCGTGCCCGGGTCAGAATAAGACCTGTGGTGTAATATTTATGCTTCTATGTCAGGTACAAAATAGCATATTCCAAGAAATTAAGCACATTTTTTTCATGCCAGCTGATCGTGTGTTTGGACGTTCTGAAAAGGTAATACGGAAAAAAGAAGTAATTGTGAGTCAACAAGGCTATTACGATATCATTGCTGAAAATTATACAGTTCTGCAAAATGGTAGGGACTGGAATATTAAAGCTTACAAGGACTTAGCTTATGCTATGCTAAAAACGAAACTTCCCTTCAAGATATCCGAGCAACGTTGTTTTACTTATCATAAAGGAAAAAAAGTAGTGGCAGTGCAAAACACTTACACTGGATCACCTACTTCACACATTCTTTTGAAAAGCAACAATACCAATATCACCAATGCCTTGGACAATGCGCAACCGTCACCATCTATCAATAAAATTAGCGTAGTCAAAAAGTCAAATGTTAAACATCTTCTGAAATACGTCAAATTAACAGACGCCTAACTGAGCCATTTTTATAGTGTTATAATTTGTTGTTTTCCAAATGTGGTTTATGTCCATGGACTTAGCTTACTTTTGCAATAATACATGACATATTTTTTGTAAAAAAAAGTTTAAAAACCAATAAATGCTAAATAAGTACATAGGGTAAGTCCGGGAGAGATGCTCTGCCGGGAGTGATGCCATTTGTTAATATCTCGAAAGTCTGTTGACGCACTTCCATTATGCGACTATCGTTGCTTCGCGCCTAATTAGTGAAACTGTTGTTCTCGAAGCGGCCGTTGAAAATTAATATTTTAAGTAAGTTTTTTACAATTAGATTTTTTAATAACCCTTAATGTTTTTGTTACTATTACAAAAAGTTATGGCACCCAAAATTTGTTTAGTTTTTTGAACCTAAAGTAATTGAGCAGTGAAATAGGAATCTAAGAGGTTATGTTAATTGTCATTTGCATGTATCTAGCCTTACGTATACGGAACAAAAGCAGGTGGCATCTGTCCCATACCTTTGGTAGAGATGCCACTTTTTTAATCGGGTGAGATGCCAACTAACGAAAAATGATTTTGTTCTGCCGTTGCCGTTGGAATTTGGACGTTGTTTAATATTACTAGAATTCTTGTTGTGTATTTTTTAACTGCCATAGTGCACCCTTTTGTATTATCCTGTGTTTTTTGGAAACATTTTGAATTTATGAATATAGTGTAGAAAGAATCTGCGTTGTATGATTATTCGACGGGTAGTTGGAGAAATCATACAGCAAGGGACACAACAGCAGCTATGCCTACAGAATATAAACGAAAAAGTGATTTGCGGGGAAAGTGGACGCAAGAAGAGTTGATTGCTGCTATTCAGCATGTTCGACGTGGTAGTATGACCTTTAGAGCTGCTGCGGAATAGTTCAATATTCCTTTAAGAACCCTTAAAAGAGGAATTGAAATTAACAACAGCACAAAAGGAAGAATGGGACCGGGAGGAGTTATGGGAAACGCAGCAGAGCGGAAATTAGTGCTACATAATTTAAAATTACAAAAAATAGGTTCTTTTCCCATCATATCCGATGTAAGGGAAATGGCTTATTTTTTGGCGGAAAGATTAAAAATTCCTCATAGATTTAACAAAACTGCTGAAATGGCAGGCTATGATTGGTTACAATCTTTTTTACGGAGACATACTCACCTGTCTGTGAGAAAAGCTGAGGGACTGTCAATAAATAGAAGATTAGGAATGAACCGACAGACGGTAACTGCCTTTTTTGCATTGTTAGAAAAGGCAATGGCGGAAAAACAATTATTTGGCAAACCTGGGCATATCTTTAACATATATTTTTCCCATTGCTTTTGAGTCTTATGTTTGTTTACTGGATTGTTCACAATGTATACTTTTGTTTACTGCAGTACTGTTATAAGCCACATTTTTCCAAATAAAAATTAAATTTTTTAACGGTGTTTTACGTTTTTTAGTATTTTGTTTTTCAAGGGACTACTACTGCAGATATACTAAGTATTGGCCATACTTAAACGCGAAAAGGCTGGGCACCTGATTTTTCGGAATTTGTTAAAAGTGTTAAGTCAATTTTCTCGCAATTTTGTTTTTGTGGCTTATCACTTTCTAACAATAAGCCCTTCAAATGACACCGTTGGTGAAACCTAAGTGAAATTAAATTAAAAATCAGCTGAAAGAACAAGGGGAAAATGGACAACAGTAGATCGCCAATACACCTTCTAAATTTAAATGGAAATGCTTCCGAGAACTGGAAGACGTGACTACAACGATTCGAAATCTATTCGAGAGCCACAGATCTAGATGCCAAATCACAAAAAATGCAATGTGCTCAATTATTATACTGCTTAGGAGAAGAAGCAATAAGCACATATAACTCATTTACGTTTGACGAAGGACAAGAAAATCACATAAAAGCATTAAAGAAGAAATTCACGGACAACTTCGACCCGAACAAAAAATACAACTTACTTCTTCATGTCCAGACAAAATGGCGAACAAGTAGAAAAATTCATAACTGAACTAAAAAATGAAGCTAAATTATGAGAGTTTGGAGATGCGAAGATTGATATCACCGATGTGGAGCCGCGTTTGGGACGTGCGGATCGTAAGATCATCTGGGGCATGCAGGACGGAATACAGGAAAAGGATTGGCGAAAGCCGATCTTCAGTGGTTAATCAATAAACACTGTTTGGAATACTTCATATTTTTTAACATTAGCGTTTTGAATAAATGTCTTTTACAGTTTAACTGTGTAGACTTGACTTTAATATCCTGTTTTGGGGGTAACATCAGAAGTGGGATAAAGAACAACACCTGTCGTGTTGAAGAAAGGAGTTAACATGTCCGAAAATAATCCTTCAGGATCAAAGAGTGGTGGACATGCACCCCCGCAACGGAAGCGAAAACGGTCGTCCTCGAGGAGGGGTGATGCAAGGGCATCCAGATCCCGAAATTCCAGTAAACGCCAGGAAAAGTCCAATGGGCAAAAGCAGCGTAAGGAAGCTCGTACGCACCAGGCAAATGAAGACGGCCAGAGTAGTGAGTCAGTTTCACGATTGAGTAATAATTTATTAGAGCGATTCCAGGACATTTTAAACATGGACATACCAGACTGGGTGTTGGATCCTTTTTGAAATGTCAACACAGCAGGATCATCCCAGTTGGAAGAACAACTTATAGAACTGACAGCAAACGAGGAATTAAAAATTAAATTCAAGAATGGCTACCAAGAATTTTGGTTGCAGAAGCCAATCCCGCAATTGTACCCTGGATTATGGTCGATTGTTCAACGATTTTTGATAGCATTCCCATCGTCGTAGTTGTCTGAACGTGGATTTAGTGCTGTAGCAACGTTGCTAACTAAAAAGAGAAATCGGCTGCATGTTAATAAACGCGGCGACTTACGGTTGTTTTTAAGTAAATTCGAGCCTGATATTACCAAACTCGTTAAAGTGCATCAGATTCATGCTTCACATTAGATAAGTTTTAAATTCAAAGCTTTCTTTTAATTAATGTTAATAAAAATACTTCTAAATATGATTAAGTATGCGTTTTAATTGCTCTCATTGAAAAATTCTTCTTTGAACTCAGAAATAGGATATGGGCCATATCCTATCTATCCTATCCGTATCACATGGCACGTTTAAAAATAATATTTGCAATAGCTGTTTTTAAGATGCGCAACAGATGGTAAGTTAAAAAATTTTGGGGGGCTCTAGAAAATTTTTTATTCTCAAAGTGGGCGGTGAGCGAAATAAGTTTGAGAACCTATGAATTAGACGAATGCTCACATGCAGAAATAATTCAAAGCGCATAAATGAAATTTATCATGGGCAAAATGAAAAGGAAGCCGAAAATTTATCAATTAATTCAATAGTTTCAAGTAAGATTAATTATTATGTAAATTTACCCATTAACAACAAATTAAATCTAAAAACTAAGTTTAAGGTAGACTCAGGTGCATGTACCAACATAATCACTGTAAGTAATCTGAAGGAGGCAGAATTCGACCTGAAGAAAATCCAGAGAAACACAGAGACATTGGTGACCTACACAGGTGAAAAAATACCTCTAGCAGGCAAGCGTTTCTTAAATTTAAATTTCAACAAAAAATTTTGTGCGAATGTAGAATTTAATATTATAAATGGTAAACATGAAACCGTTCTAGGCTTAAAAACTAGCATAGAGTTAGGTATAATTAAAATAGAAAATGATCCCAACATAAAAGTGGTCAATGTTATAAATAATGAAATTATTGTAGATTATCAGCAACTAATTGAAAAATACGCAGATAACTTTCAGGGCATAGGTAAAATCAGTAGAAATTACAAAATTGAACTACAAAAAAATGCTAGTCCAGTTTCCAATCCGATAAGAAATGTACCAATTCCTTTACAAAATCAATTCAAACAGTGTCTAAATCAATTGGAAAAATTAAAAATCATAGACAGAGTGCATGGCAGTACTGAGTGGCTAAATTCATTTGTAGTAGTTAGAAAATCAAATGGTTCAATAAGAATATGTTTAGATCCGCGAGATTTAAATGCTGTAATTAAAACACATACCTACAAATTACCCACAGTAGAAGGAATTTGCACCAGTTTGAATGGTTCCTCATACTTTTCAAAATTAGACGGCATAAGTGGATTTTGAAACATTCCGCTTGATGAAGAGTCCTCTAAACTATGCACATTCGGAACACCCTATGGAAGGTTTAAATTCTTGAGGTTACCCTTCGGAATAAAAACAGCAACTGATGTGTTTCAAGAATATTTTCAAAACATATTCAATTTAAAAAATGTTCAAATATACGTAGATGACATTTTAATTCACGCACAAACGAAAGCAGAACACTATGAAACATTAGAGAAAGTTCTCAAAATTGCAAGGGAACATAATATCAAATTCAATTTAGAAAAATGCAAATTTGGTATAAAAGAGGTAACATAGTTAGGGTATAAGTTCTCAAAAAACGGCATGGAAATTGATGATGAATACATAAAGGCCATAAGTAACATGCCGGTTGCAAAAGACAAAAAAGAGTTACAAACATTTTTTGGGCTCGTAACATATGTAGGAAAATTCATAAATAATCTTTCTCAAATTACTAAGCCTTTGAGAGACTTAATAAAACATGATATGGAATAATGTTCAAGCAATTGCTTTTAATAAATTAAAAAATTTGATATCTAGTAGACCAGTTTTAAACTATTTTGATGTAAATAAATACACTACGATATCGGTAGACGCTTCAAATTTTGCGGTAGGGGCTGTACTACTCCAGGAAAATAAACCATGTGCCGTAAAATGGGGTAAATGAGAAGGTCGACGTAAAACAGAACAAAATATCGGAAAAAATTCAAAACTTTTGGTTGTTACTAGTTTAATGAATAAAATTCAGGTAATCATACCATCAAGGCGCGAAAATTTCAAATTTTATGTTGGTAGCTCTATCGTTTTAGTTATTTTTGCGAAACCTTTCGAAAATTGATGGTAATTGTTACCAGTTTGCAGAGTGATTGTACGCGTAGAAACTTCTATTATAACAAAGTTTATATTAATAATTGTGGTACAATTTTTTTCACATTGATAACTTTGATTGTCCTGTTGATGTGAGTATATTGATCATTTACGTATATTTCGTAAGAAGTGAACAACTAAATTTTAAATAATAGCATGCAAATTCGTAGGTTAAATGGGGAAAATCAAAACAACATGCCTCGCAATTACATAAAGTCTGTTAGGTAGCCACATCGAAATTACGACACGGTGCTACTAAAAAAAGCTGTTGAAGATGTAAAAAATGGAAGGTTGACATACCAAGGGGCTTCGCAAAAATATGATATTACTCAATCGGTTATATATCGGCATGTTAAACGTTCAGATGTAAAACCAAAGGGCAGACCACCTGCGTTATCGAAAGAAACAGAAGAAATGCTGGTTGAAAGAATTAACACCTGTGCGGAATGGGGATATCCATTGGATGGGTATGATGATCTACGTGTGCTGATAAAATCTATCTCGACAAATCGGGCCACAAACTTTTAGTATTCAAAAATAATTTACCGGGATTAGATTTTGTGTCGGGTTTTTTAATACAACATAAAGAGAAAATATCGAAAAGAATGTGTCAAAATATAAAAAGGAGTAGAGCTGCTGTGTCTCCGGATATAATCAACGAGTATTTTGACAGCCTGGAAGTAAGCCTTGATGGTGTACCTCCTCAAAATATTGTAAATTATGACGAAACGAATCTGGCGGATGAGCCAGGTAGAAAAAAAGTTCTGGTGAAGAGAGGATGTAAATATCCCGAAAGGGTAATTAATTCTTCCAAATCTGCAACATCCATTATGTTTGCAGCGACAGGTAATGGGAAGTTACTCTGACCGTATATTGTTTACAAATCGATTCATCTTTACGATGCATGGACTGAACGAGGCCCTAAAGGTGCACGTTATGGTAGAACGCCTGGTTCGACGCCTTTTGTTTTCAAAACTGGGTGGAAACCGTTGCTTAAAAAATGTGAAGGCAAAAAAATCCTTATTGGCGATAATATATCCTCTCACCTTTCACTCGATTTAATTAAAAAATGTGAAGACTTTAATATTTCATTCCTATTTGTACCTGCCAATTCGACCCATTTATCCCAGCCTCTGGATATTAGTTGTTTTCGATCCTTAAAGGAAGCCTAGCGTCAAATATTAACACCGTTTAAAAAAGGTGAAGGCAGAAAAGATTCGTGTGTACCCAAAAATAAATTCCCCGCTTTTCTAAACCTACTAATGGAGAAAATTAAGAAAAATGCTTCAGCCAACATTCGAGATTTAAGAAAGATGGAATTATTCCTGTGGATAGGAATGAAGTCCTTAAAAGATTGCCACAAACAGAAGAACACGTCGATGAAAACGAAACTAGATTAAATGATTCCTTTATCGATTTATTAAAAGAAATGCGCTATGAAAAACCTCCAATGAAAAGAAAAAAGAAACTTCAACCTGGGAAAAGTGTCGGAGGGCTCGAAGAATCAGAAGATGAAGACGATCAGATGCTGGAAGAAGAAAATAATTATAACGAGCAGTTGACACCTGAAGGAGAATTAACAGAACAAAATAGCAATAGTGATCGGTATGAAATAGTAGGTGAAATATTACCAATTTCCAATATAGCATGTGCAGTGGGAAATATCAAAACATTCCGTAATGTATTTCCAGTACTCTCTCCACATAATATAATTGTTAATGACTGGATATTAGTGGCATTTGCAACAGAAAAAAAAAGAAAAATATTATATTGGAGAAATACTACAAATTTTGAACGGAAATAAATTTCTAGGGAGGTTTCTAAGGAACAGAAACACAAAAACGGATTTGGTTATTATTACGTGGAACCAAATGTGCCTGATGAAACCGAATTTCTTTTCAGAGATGTGGTGGGAAAGTTGGAGAAATCTACTGCTCCAGGCTAGGATAAAAATTTAATGTTGATTTTAATATGTTTTTAGATTAGACAATTCATCTTAATATTTTTTGTATTATGTCTTTTATAAATTCATTTGTAGTTTTAATTACTTCTATTTAGTTCCATTATGTAATCTTGCTGAAGTATACGAGTGATTTATTTATATACCCTATTCTGATTTTATCCAAAAATCTTACAGTATGCAATTGCTACTACTTCAACATTTTATAATTTATGTTCTGATTTACCCAGGTTTGGATAAAAATGAAACTTTAATTAAAAAATTATAAATGTTCTCTTTGTTTGCTGGGTAAAAAAGAACAAGTATATATAATTTTTTTTTTGTTTATTCATTTTCGAAAAAACTGAATTTTGGCTTTTGTGGTAGAAAGTTTAAAAGGTGGCCCAAATATAAGTGAAAACTAGAACCTTACACTATCAATATAAAAAAAGATACAGTTTAACTGTGATTTTGTCTGATTTACCCCATTTTACGGTGCTCATGCGTGAAAAGCATTAAATGAAACGCAAAAACGATATGCACAAATTGAAAAAGAACTATTAACGATATGCTTCGGGGTAAATAAATTTCACCAATTCATTTATGGAAAAAAATTCATAGTTCAAACTGACCACAAACCACTTCTGGCTATTTTCAAAAAATCCCTAAATGCTTGTCCAGCAAGACTACAACGCATGATGCTGTCTTTACAAAAATATGATATAAAGCTGACGTACAAGCCGGGGAAAGTACTGATTATTGCGGACACACTCTCACGGTTAAACTTAAATGAAAAGTTTGATGACAGTATGGAACTTGAAGCTCATGTATTCTTATTTGACAAAAGAGTCACAATTTCTAATCAGAGAACTTCAGAATTAATCAAAGACACACATTTGGATGAATTATTAAAAATTATTACATCATACATTCACAAAGGTCGGCCGAAAAGTATAAATAAAATTACGGAATTACTAAAACCATATTACAGCCTGAGATCGGAAATAACAGAAGGCGCACCAAAGAGCATTTGGAAAAAGGGCAAAATTATACAAAAAATTAGAAATAGAACTTATAAAATTGAAAGGGAGGATGGAAGATGGCTTATAAGAAACAAAATTTATATTGGTTCACGCTGTGAAAACGCACAAACAGCACATCTTCCACCTTTCCAATGTAATTATGTATATATTCCTAAAATTACTAACGACAGTAATAAACAAAGTACCATGTTTAAACATGTAAGATTTGCAGACAATGTAAGTGAAATTCCCAATATACATGTAAACGCAAATGTATTAGATAATAGGCCAAGAAGACAAACTAATGCACCGAATAGATTTAGGGAGTATGTAAAGTTTTGTAAGTATGCATCGTTGGTTGCATACACCTAAGTATTGTACCTGTAAGGATATAAAATAAAGCAGTCTGTAAGAGAGCCTCGTGTCGTGCATACAACAAAAGGCATTATTTTTCTGAATTATTTGTGTATGTATACCTTTCTCTGTATGAATCACAAAATAAGCTTTGCTTACATTTGCAATTTGCATTTGATCCTGTAATTGGTACACGTATGCGGGTTTTTCTTTTAACTGTATTGTACAGTCTATTAGTGAGCATTAAGTAATTTTTTCTCTTTTACTGCCTCTTCTGGTGACAAATGTCTGGTAGAGTAGGAACATTTTATTTCGACAACAGCCGAATTATCCTCTAACAGCCTATCAGGACTAGCTGCTAAGAAAGGTTTTTTGTACCAAATCTTTAAACCGCTGTTTTTTGTCTTGAGGTTGGTTTCATCTTCGAATCTTTTCGCTGTTATATCTTCATTGTCCTCACCATATTTTGTGCAAACATTACCTTTAAGTGGCCTGTATAATAAAAACTCCACAAGCTTTTTGGAAGAAGTTTTTTTTTCGCATGTTGCATATTTTTCCAAAGTTTGAAGCTGTCAGTCTCAATTTTCTTTCTCGAAACCACAAGTCCGACAAAGCTTGATTTTCGGTATTTTTTTCAATTTCCCCTCGAGGAATTAAACATCGATAAGCTCAGTCTCCAGGGACCGAAGAAATGGAACCTGACCGAGGCTGAGAAAAAAAGGCGTAGGAAGGCCAAGGCGATGGCCACAGGCTCCGAGGGGACTGGGCTAACGCCAACGCCCTCCACATCCGCCGCCGCGAGCAGCAAAGCGGGGGGAACCAAACGTGGCCATTCGGATGGCAGCACCCCGCCTAGCGCGCAGCGGACGGCAAAGAAGAGTCGGGTGGCTACGTTGAAGCCTTCCACTTACAGTCAGGCAGTCAATAGCGCTATGAGAGTTGCCATCTCGGAGTTTAATTACCCCGATGTGAAGCTCTCTGGTGCACAGACGACTGTGATCCAGCAGGGCTGGACGCGATTGTGGATGATCTCCCTCTGGGGGACTCCCAACCGATGTTCTTGCCCCGGTTTGATGAGTTTCGCTGGGCCGAGCTGGGCGTTATTTACGTAACGTGTGCCGACGAGCCGTCAAAGAGATAGCTCAAGGAGAACGTGGCAAAACTCCAACCATGGGAGGAAGCCAAACTAAAGGTTTTGGAGGGGGAAACCCTTCCGAATCTGAAGAAGCTCATCGCCTGGGTGCCCGGTGCGTCGGACCCCACCGATAGGATTTTGCAGAGGCTCCAGCTTTATAACCCGGGTCTCCAGACTAAGTTGTGGAGGATCCGAGACCATCACGAGGAGCCCCGTTCGGCGCGCCTCGTGCTCGGAGTCGATGAGGCCTCCGAAAATACTCTGGAAAGCCAGGGCTATAAGGCCTACGCCGGGATGAAGAGGGTGTCTTTCACGGACACCAAAACCAGCCGCGGGACAGAGGGACCCTCCGAGGAACCACAGGAACCGCCAAAGGTAGCCTCCACGGAGGTAGGGGAAGTGCGCGTAAATTGTACCGGCGCCAAAATTGTACCACCAGCATTGTATGGAAACTAAGCTACTACTAGCGCTAAACACGGAAATTTCTGGCCCTACGGCAACCTCACCAGTCAATGCAGTACCCTGATTCCGATATGAATTGCAGTGTTTTATTGAAAAATAGTTTTGTAAAATCGTTGCATTTCTTAGAAGGATCTGCCTTTAGTTTTGAGGAGTTACAAGGAAGTCATCAAGAGTAAGTCTATCTTTGTTATTTTTAGTCTGTATGGTGTATTATTAGTTGTAAAATCACGCGAAAATAGGATTCATAGCGGTCGCTATAATGTAGTTGTGGCTTTGTTTGTTAAATATGGCGTATTCTCCAAAACTGTACCACTTTGTGTTTCCATAATTGTACCACTTTTTTCAGTGGTACAATTTTGGCTTACATAAGTTTTTGTTTTTAGATGGCTCAAAACAACAAGAAGTATGGTAAATGGACTGAAGAAAATATGTGTAGGGCCATTTCAGCATTTGCAAATGGTGACATGGGCATTAATGCTGTATGCCGTATGTATGGCATCACGAAACCAACTTTGAAAAGACACATGCAAGGGACCAATATTTATGCTAATGACGACACAAAAAAACTTGGGCGCTCTCAAGAACTACCTAAAGAATTAGAAGAAGAGTTGTTTCATCATGTTCTAAAATTAGAAAGAATGTTTTTTGGACTAGGAAGAGATGATTTAAAAAGATTAGCTTTTCAAATAGCAGAAGAAAATAATATACCTCACAGATTTAACAAAACTAAAAAAATGGCCGGTAATAAATGGTACTACGGTTTTTTGTAGCGATACCCCCAGCTGAGTCTAAGGAAACCCGAGGCGACATCAATCGCTCGAGCAACTGGCTTTTCAAAAGACCGAGTGAATGAAGTTTTTGAAAAAGTAGTACAAGTAGTTGACGAACATAAATTTCAAGCATCTGATATTTACAATGTTGACGAAACTGCATTATCAACTGTACAAAGGCCAAGAAAAGTAGTGGGAATGAAGGGCAAACATCAAATCGGGGCAATGACGAGTGGAGAAAGGGGTGTTTTGACAACAGGGATTTTTGCTATGAGTGCTTCTGGTTTTTTCTTACCCCCTATGCTTGTGTTCAAAGGACAACGTTTCAAGCCAGAATGGAAATATGGCACTCCACCAGGGACAGAATTTGCCATTAGTGATAATGGTTGGAGCAATAGTGTAGTCTTTTATAAGTGGATCCAGCATTTTGTAAGTTTTGCGAAACCCTCAATTGAAAAGAAAGTACTTTTACTATTGGATGGCCATGCCAGTCATACAAAAGATTTGAGTACAATAAATTATGCAAAAGAAAACGGCGTGGTTATGATGTCATTACCTAGCCATACTAGTCACAAGCTTCAGCCACTTGACCACAGTTTTTTTCCCCTCCAAAATCAAACTTTAACAAGGCAGCTGACCGCTATATGCGTACAAATCAATCAAAAATAACTGTAGGTCACATCAGTCACTTCTTAGGAGAAAGCTTTCCAATTACAGCGATTGCAGCAACTGCTATAAATGGATTTAAGGGTTGTGGAATCTGGCCTATCAATAAAGACAAGTTCAAAGACGCAGATTATGCAGTCGGCCCTTTGTTGATTTTACCTGAAACCTTGAACGACACAAACGTCTTGCCAACTGAAAAAGGCAATCCAGAAGTAACTTCAGCTGCTATCAATGAGCCATCATGTTCACGGAGTAGCTGTGACCCCCCTCGAGCGAAGGCACTTTATAAAACTGTGGAAGAAATATCTCCTATTCCTAATATAACAAAGGCGTTGAAAAGAAAAATAAAAACTGGTCCATCTGTGGAAGTGTTGACAAGCACGCCATACAAAGAAGAACTAGAAAGACAGAAAAAGAAGAAAGAAGGACAAGAAAAGAAGCGTGAAATGAAACAAGCTAAGGCAAGAAAAAAAATCGACTTTAATAAAACAACATTATTGGAAGACATACCAACAAAGAAAAAGAAAAGAAGGCGACATCAAAAGATGATTGGTACTGCAATATTTGTAAGACAACTAAGGAAGAAAGCATGATTCAATGTATGAAATGTAAGCAGTGGTATCATCAAGTCTGTACAGGCGTGACACGAAAACAAAAGCAATATTTTTGCCCCACTTGTGTTTAATCAATTACAATACTCTATGTAACTTCTATCTTAATGAGCTTTTTTTACTATTTTGACTAAATATCGGTTGGAACTACAAGTCTTTTTCAAAATATAGTTTTAACCTAAGCCTAATAAAATTGTGTAGTCTATTTTTATTACTTAAATGGATTAAAACATTGTTTCTAGCTATTTCTGTGTTTATTTAAACCAACTTACATGACATTTCACCTTTGGTACAATTAAAGAGTCTGGTACAATTTACGGAAAAAGGTGGTACAATTTTGGGGTACGTGGTACGATTATAGCAAATTTTTTAAATTAAAAGAAAAATTATTCATTGGTACATTTTAAGAGATAACTGGTTAATTTTTTTGTAGCTTGTAGGTAACATCTAGTACCATATGAACATGTGTCGTTTGTTTTTTGCCTATCCCCGGTTTCTATAAAATCGGGTATATGCTTAAGTGGTACAATATTGGCGCACTTCCCCTAAGTGCCGAGGAGGAAGGCGGACTCTAGCTCTTTTAGCTAGATGGCTGACCTTCAAATCCTCCAGATTAACTTGCAACATAGCACCTCTGCGACTTTAATCAGTCGTCAGGTGGCTATGGGGCACACAGATTTAACTTTAATACAGGAACCCTGGGTCCACCAGGGAAACGTAAAACGTAAAAGGACTAGATGGTGCAGGGACAAATTACTTTTGTTCCAACACCAACCCAAGAGCTTGTGTCTGCGTTAGCAAGCAGTTAAACGCTCAGGTAATGCCAATATTTTGTTTCAGAAATTTGGTAGCCATAAGGACGTGCCTCTTGAAGGACAGTGGGAAAATAAACCTTGTTGTTTGTTCGGCCTACCTCCCTTACAACTCTCCCGACCCACCACCGACCCAGGAACTAGAGAACTTCGTTAATTACTGCAAGGACAAACGACTCCCCTTGCTAATAGGTTGCGACGCAAACGCCCACCATACGGTGTGGGGAAGTTCAGACGTCAACTCCAGAGGTAGGGATCTCCTAGAGTACTTGTCAACTACTGACCTAGAGATGCTCAATAGGGGAAGCTCCCCCACCTTCGTTACTTCCAGGAGACAGGAAGTAATTGATTTGACTCTGGGATCCGCGCAGGTAATCCAGTGGACGAAAAACTGGCGAGTTACACCGGAACCATCCCTTTCGGACCACCGCTACATCCGATTCAGCCTAGAGCTGCAACACAACGAAGGCGCAGTGTACAGGAATCTCAAGTCTACCGACTGGGCTACCTATAGGGTGGACCTTTCGAATGGACTACAGGGAATACCTGTTAGCGCTCGCACCATACAGGAGGTAGAGGAGCACCTCAGTAACATTAACACTGCGGTCACTGCTTCTTTCGAAAGGAGCTGCCCGCTACGACGCGCAAAGAGAACAAAGAAAGTACCATGGTGGAACTCCGAGCTCCAAAAGCAGCGTAAAGAGACACGCAGGCTCCTGAATACGGCGATGCGTACCAAGTCTGATTGCGATTGGGACTGCTTCAAGCAGGCTCAACGCAATTACAAAGATTCTATTCGTAGATCTAAACGAGAGTCCTGGAAGGCCTTCTGTCTCGCCATCGAAGGCCTACCAGAAGCAGCCAGACTGCATAAAGCACTCTCAAAAAACCCAAGAGCCAAGTTGGAGTGCCTGAGGCTTCCTTCTAGTGACCACACGGCCACTGACGAGGAGACTCTAAGGCATCTCCTGGAGGTACACTTCCCAGGCTCTGTAGCGGAGACGGGCAATACTCCACCAGTAAGGGCTCCCCGCATTGCCATTAGTCCAATGGACTGGGAGATTGCCTCGAAAGTGGCATCACACGAAAAGATCAGATGGGCGATAACCACATTTGATCCATATAAAAGTCCATGGCCAGATGGCATTTTCCCGGCACTTCTACAGGAAGGGCTGGATTTGCTCATAAGGCCACTCTATAACATATTTCGGACATGCCTTGCCTTCGGATATACACCATTAGCATGGAGATCCGTAAGGGTGGTCTTTATACCAAAGGCTGGTCGAATATCGTTTGACCTGGCCAAATCATTTAGACCCATCAGCCTTACTTCATTTCTACTTAAAACGGAGGAGAGAATGGTTGATAGGTACATAAGAGACGGCGCACTAAGGACAATGCCGTTGCATCCTAACCAACACGGGTACCAAATGGGCAAGTCAGTGGAATCGGCCCTCCATACTATCGTTTTTAGGATAGAGAAGGCGCATTTGACAATACCGCCTTCGAATCTATATGCACTGCGGCACCGAACCATGGAATAAAATCCACCATTGTTCGGTGGATGAAATCCATGCTAGAAAATCGGAGGGTAACTGCCACTCTGAACGAGGATACAGCAAAGGTGACCGTCAGGCGTGGGTGACCGCATGGGGGAGTACTCTCGCCCCTGATGTGGTCCCTAGTCATAGATGGGCTCCTGCGCGACCTCAACGGAGCTGGCATATATACGCAAGGCTATGCAGATGACCTTGCTATCCTCGTAAGAGGAAAATTTCCACATGTTATCTGTGAGGTAACTCACGACGCCCTCAGAATCGTGGAAAGATGGTGCATAAGACACAGATTGTCGGTAAACCCCGACAAAACCGAATTTGTTCTAGTCACAAAGAAAAGGAAGATAGATGGCTTTATAGACCCTCTACTCTTCGGAATTCCTCTAAGGGCCGCCGGGAAAGTTAAGTATGTGGGAGTAATCCTGGACGCCAAACTGACCTGGAAGGAGCACTCAGAACGACAAATACAAAGGAAACACGCGGGGGCTTAAACCGAATGTCATCATGCGGATGTACACTGCGGTGCTAAGACCCCTCATTACATACGCCGCACTGGTATGGTGGCCGCGGGTCACCTTAGCAAGCGCAAAGAAACGCTTCGGCCAACTCCAACGGCTGGCTTGTCTAGGAGTGACAGGAGCAATGCGAACAGCACCCACAACGGCCTTGGAAGCACTTCTCGTACTCGTGCCCCTTCATCTTATGATTGAGGCTGAGGCTAGAAGGGCGGCCTATAGGCTTAAGTGTGGGGGGCAGTGGACAAAGGCAGAGGGAACGCTTGGGCATTCGCGGGTCCTGTCAACTATGGCAGAGGCTTACGATATCATCGGCATGAGGAGTGATCGAATAGTACCCTTCTTCTCCTTCAACATGCCATATAAAACAGTCATCCCTTCTAGAGAGGACTGGGATACCCGAGGCCATAACCTCTTCACTCCTACTAAGGGCCTTGTCTGGTTCACAGACGGCTCTAGGACGGAGGCAGGCGTAGGGCCGGGCGTCTACGGCGAATCACCTACAGTGAGGCGTTCGTTCTCACTGGGCAGGTACGCCACCGTATTCCAGGCCGAGATGTTTGCCATCCTGGCCTGTGCTTATTAAAACCTAGACAGAGGTTTTACCAACAAACATATTTGCATCTGCTCGGACAGCCAGGCCGCTCTCTTAGTCCTGAATTCTTTCAGGGTGTCCTCGGAGCTGGTATCTGAATGCCGAGCAGCGCTGACGAGACTCTGCACGCAGAACTCGGTAAAGTTGCCGTGGGTACCAGGTCACAGCAACATCGACGGTAACGAAGAGGCGGATCAGTTGACTAGGCAGAGCTCCAATGGGGACCCGCCTGGACCTGAGCCAATTCTTGGGATACCATATTGCAATTTAAGGCTAGTAACGAAGAAATGGGTCTGGACCCGGTTCCTTCGTGAATGGTCTTTACAGCAGGGCCTAGGCAAGCTAAACTCTTTGTTGGAGAGATATCGCTGTCGACGTCCAAAGAACTTCTAAAATTCAGTAAGAAGCAAATTAGGATCGTAACAGGACTCCTAACGGGGCACTGCCACCTCAATAAACATCTGCACAGAATCGGCATCATAAATGACCCAATCTGCAGACTTTGCGGGGAAGATGAGGAATCTTCCCAGCACATATTATGCCAGTGCGTCGGACTTATGACCCTGCGACACAAACACTTCGGTGCAGCGTTCCTGAAACCGGAGGACATAAGGCTCATCCCTATAGGTCATGTGCTAGTTTTTGCGACTGGCACCGGCCTGTTCATAGATGAGAATTAAACGGCGGTATGCACAATGGGCCTAAGGCCTGAGTGCCGCGGGGCCAACCCACACCGCAAGAAGAAGGAAGAAGAAGAAGCCGCCAGAAAATATTAGGCCATTTCCCAAGGCAGCATCTCGAAATCCAACTTTAAAAGGAAGGAAGAAAGGAAAATCCACAATTCTAACGGAGACTTCCGATAAAACTGAAACTGAGAACCTATCGCCTTCACCGCTACCTGAATATAGCAAAAATAAAACTAGGAGAGTTGAAAGGGTCAAAAAAGTCCTCAATACAGAAGAAAGCGATGGATGTTTATCCCTTAGAGGATCTTCCGATGATGATTTGGATGTTTCTGAAGAAGTTATAGAGAAAGAGAAAGAAGATGAAATAATCGATGTCGCTATGGAAAATAAAACCACCAAAGATTTTCTGGATCTCAGCGATGTTGTTCGTAACATAGGTCAATATGTTGTTTTCCGTTACCAAAAAGAGATCTATCCTGGAAAAATTATCAACCTTGATAGTAAGAGTGCAACCATCTCTTCAATGCAAAAACCTTTAAAATCTTGGAAGTGGCCGGACAAAGAAAACGTCCTGACCTATCCATGGGATGACATTATTGGATCTATTAAGCCTCCCAAACAGATCTCCCGAAGAGGTTTCTTTTCAGTGCCTGAATTAAACAAATTCGAATATGTGAAGTGTTGTGTATTTTTTTAAATTTAATCGAATTTGTTTTTGTTTATGTTTCTGTGGTTTTATTTTTGAGTTACAATGAATTTTTTTAGGTTTTATATGAATAATTTGTTTGATTATCCTTATTTATGTCATGTTCAAAGGTACATTATACAGTGTACACTTGTAGTAGGTCTGGTAAATTGCATATAAAAATTTTATTTTTCAGTATTTATTCTTGAAATTTAGCAACAAACATTGTAAAAGAAGCTGTTAAATAAAGATTATCAATTCGGATAAATATAGGCAATACTTGCTTTTTTAAAAATAAAATACCAAAAACTGTTCCAAGGTACAGCACTCTCCCCAACTAGGTTTTTAAAAATAAAATGTACTAATAAAAAATTATGTAATAGCTATTTGTTCACCAAGGGAAGAAAGTGCATCTGCTCCTCCCAAGGCCCGGAGGAAAAGGTACTTTCTTCGAGAGGTGAATATATTATATAATCATATTAAGTGGATAAATTCTAACGAGTCACGTGTGCTATATAAGATTTTAACAACACCTCAAAATTCAAAATTAATATTGAATATGATTATTAATAATTTTTTTTAAGTGGCATTTCTAAATTAAATTTCTTGGTGATTTTTGCATTATTGTGGTTAAGTATTTTCAACATTGAAAACATTATTATATCTACCACAAGGCACGTGTACTATTTGTTTATTGCCCACGTTGATTTATGGTTCTTTGAAGTCACAAAATAAGGGTATGAAAACAGGTAGAACCCCTGAAATAATAATAATAGTAGTAAGAGAAGCTGTAATGTTGATTGCGTTATAGCCAAAAGAAAGGGGCAGATTTGGAATCTGCACTTGGGTTAGATCAGCCTTAATACACAATTCAATCGATTATTTCCTTGTATAACAGTATACAGGCTATCCAAGGTAAGATGATGTACATGGGGATCTCGGAAACTTAATAATATGCAAAATAAAAATAAAGTATTTAATTGTACAGTCCACATGGACTTTGGTTTTTAAAATAATACAAAGAATCACACAAATTGATACTAATGAGCGTTTAATGGCTTTGTATAAATAAGCGCCCAACTATTTTACAAAATATGCTTTCTTTCATTATTGCAATTGCGTTCAGACCTGAAAGTTGTGCAGTGTGAGTTTTGTATAGTGCAATATTATTTTATAAACTAGTAGGTATTTATTATGGCCAAAGCTAAAATCCGTTTATCTAAACCAAGAAAAAGCAAGAAATGTATCATGAGAGCAATTTTATCTAAGTAGTACCATATGTAATTTTTTCATATTTGAGATGCCCGTAAAGTGTAAGAATAGTTAGCGCCCCGGGCTCTTGCCACAGGGGACCACCGGTATAACACTAATAAACATTTTTAATTAGGAGGTGGAAGAAAGGCATGCCATCCGCCGTGGATGCACAATGTAGTACTGCAATCGATGATACTAACATGACATTAGCCAATTTTCATGATTTTGGAAGTACTAGCACGCCAAATGAAAATCGTGCAAATATCGCGAGCGACTGCAGTAGCGAAGAAGAAAGTTCCGATTATGAAACGGAAACAGAAAAGGGCCGCCGTGAAAATTTGGAAAGTGAAGGTGATGACAATAATTGCAGGGAAGAAAGTTACGATTATAGCTCGATGTATATCGAAGCACAAATTGACCTTCCTGAAAATAAAACTACAGGTATTACTGGTAGGCGAATAGTTGAAATTTCATATTTTCTCTATCAGTTAAAGTCGCTGAAATACGAAGGTATGCAACAAAAGTACATTTTTGGAGTGCCATTATATTTTTTACATTTCGAATTGTTCTAGGTTTTGGTTGTTCGTTTTTCGACTTGAGTCTTATATCTGAAAAATAGAAGGCTTGCAAAGCATATTGTCTTTTAAATGCTCTGTATGCAGTAAGGTTGATACAGTTAGATATGGCAATCCAGAAACATCCACTACAATCGTAGCCGCTGTCGTGGGTACACTGGCAATAGGCATAGGACATTCTCAATTGTCGGAATTATTTGCGACTATGGATATGCCTACTATGTGTAATGAAACCTATATAAAATGTCATTCGGAAAAATCTAGAGCAATAGAAGAACAACATTCCAAATTAATAAACATTTCTGCTAATGAAGAGGCCAAATTATCGTTTGAATGCGGCGATGTCAATAAAGATGGCATGCCTATCATTTCTGTGGTTATTGATGGTGCATGGAGCAAGCGTTCTTACACAACCAATTATAATGCTTTGTCTGAAGCTGTAAGTATTTTTAGAATATTAGTGATATTTTATTAATCTTTCTGTTTCTGCTTCCAGGTTTGCATCATAGGAGCGTCATCATGTGCTAGCGGAGGTAAAAAATAACAAATCCTATAATTGGGTGAATGACGAGCTGAACCCGTCATTTTCAAACATTTCAGTAAATTTCAGATAAACAAGTGTTGCAGGATCCTCTTGAAATATTTAAAAAACTTTTCGATGATACACAGACACAGACAATGAAATACTTTTATGCAGATGGAATGATAATAATGTTGTGACTGTGGCAACAAACTCGCTGTATGTGAATCCTATGGTACAAGTCAGAAGATATTCCCAGAAAGAAAAAAAAAGAGGGTTCTTATTGGTCAGCCAAACCTGATAGGTGTATATAACAAATTCATGGGAGGGGTTGATAGGTGCGACCAAAATATTAGTTTGTACCGCATTTCTATAAGAAGTAAGAAGTGGTATTTTCCTTTATTCTGTCAGTGCATTTATATGGTTTTGCAAAATGCATGGCAGCTTCATAAGAACAACGGAGGCAAATTGGATCACCTAGGATGTCGACGAGCAGTTACTAGGAATTAATTGGAGACATATTCTAAAAGTACAAAGAGAGGAGTATCTAAATTACCTCAGTCCTCCAATGAGTTTTCCGGATTTGATAGAAAAGACCACATAGTAATCTATCAGGAAAGTCAGTCAAGATCAAGGTTTATTACCTCTTATAGGTTGCCTACTCTTAGGAGTTTATGTGCGAGGTGTGCAGGGGGCAGTCAGCCGTCTCTTACGTCACGGAATGTGCACTTGGCACCGTAGATGCACGGCTTAAATGTTTTATCTCTGGTTTAAATGCACACGGCCACGTTCATTTGAGCGAATTCCAAGGTGATTGCTAAAATTCTCTTTGTTAATCATTTGTTTGTGTGTTATGGTTATCTAATACAACATAGATATCTAACAAGTTAGAAAGTGTACATTTAACAATAATAAATATTATTTGTGTTTGTTGAAGACTATAAATTTTAAAATTCTGTTGTATATACGAGTCCAGGCTCATAATAGTTCGGCCGGCACACGTTTTTGTGTAGATGGTTTAATATAATGCGAAATCTATGGTGAAATAATAAATGAAATAATAAATGGTGAAACATTTCAACAAAACTATTACAACTACAATAAAATATAGACTATTAACTTATAAAAATTGAAAACTATATTTAATTTACGTAACGGATAATCTTTGTATAACAAGGAATGTGGCTGATGAATGTGAATGATGGATCATAATAGTTCGGCCGCTTATCATAATTGCCATGAAATCGAGCCCATTAGTAAAAACAAAACACTCATTGAACAAATCAACAAGACAGCTGTTAGTATTAGTTATTATTTATTTTTAAAGCATAATGCCTCGTGGTAAGCCTTTAATTAACGATCTGCGCTTGTCAAACATTAATGCCTATAAAAACAGCATTTCTGCATGATGATATTATCAATTTGTATAAATCAACTGATGGAGTTTACAAAAAAACCAAAACCGGCCGACCATCTACAATTACGAGAGCAAATAGGAGAGCTTTACGTAAAATTGTAAAAACTAATAGACGGTCCAATACCAAAGAGGAAAGTATAGGCAAGGACATTTCGTTGTCTACAACAAAGAGAGCTATCAGAAAAATAGGATATAAATTCTATATGGTAACAATTATCCTTCTTTTTGGGTGAAAATTGTTGGTAACTTATACTATTTTCTGGCAGGGAAAAGAAAAGCCATTATTGACATTACAAAAACGTAATAGAAACAATGGGCTAGGGAACACCAAAATTGGACTCAAAGACAATGGGAAAGTATAATTTGGAGTGATGGGTCCAAATTTGATGTTTGCATAGGTGATTCTCGCAAAAGAGTGTTGCGGACATCCTCTGAGGCATATCATAATGATTGTCTAATAAGAAAAGTAAAGTTCCCAGCATCAGTCATGATATGGGGTTGTATGTCGGCAAAAGGTGTAGGTAAATTACATTTTATCGATGGAACAGTTAATGCGTAGAAGTACAAAGGCATTCTGGAAGAAAGCTTCTTACCATCAATTGCACAATGTGCAACGAATGACGGTGACTATATGTTCCAACAGGACGGTGCACCGTGCGATACGGCAAAAATTATTCGTACGCGGTTCCAGGACCATAACATTCGACTACTAAAATGGACGTCTTCTAGTCCAGACTTGTCTCAAATCGAGACACTTTGGCATAACATGAAGAAACAACTGCGGAAAAATCCAGCACGTACAGTACTTGAATTAAGAGCTACCTTGCAGAACATACGGAATAATATTTCACCAGAAGTGTTTGCAAGACTTGTAAACACAATGCCTAGCAGAATTAAGGCGGTGATTGCTAATAAAGGCGATGTAACCCAATATTCAAATCTGACCGAACTATTATGACCCATCAGTTGAGCCACATTCCTTGTTATACAAAGATTATCCGTTATGTAAATTAAATATAGTTTTTAAATTTTATAAGTTAAAAGTCTATATTTTATTGTAGTTGTAATAGTTTTGTTGAAATGTTTCACCATAGATTTCGCATTATATTACCACCTATCCAAAAATGTGTGCCGGCCCAATTTTCTATTTAAACTTTTTATTTAGTTATTTGCATGTGAGTTGGTATTTGAATTTACAACTAACTGAGTAATTATCATTAATACATGTAATTATTATACAGAATGCCTAGTGAAAAAGTGAAGGCATTGGACTTTCCTTTTTTAGTTTTCCGAAAAACAATGAACTTCGGGAACAGTCGATTGCAAAATGTTATCGAAAAGTATGTAGTTCGCATTTTAAGGAAGCCGACTTTGAACGCGATCTTAAATCAGAATTAACGAATTTGCCACACAAGAAAATACTGAAACGCGATGGTAAGATTTTTGTTTTAAATCATAATTTATTATTGGTATTCAACATTTTTAATTTATATGAGAGGTACCTACGTTCCTCACCACTAATTGCTGTTGATTTCTAAATATAAAAAAATATTGATATAAGTAGCTATATGCTGTCGGAATCAGTTAGCTATTCTTAAGGAGTGAAAACTCCTTATCGAAAATGAAACTCAACATTTTATGTAATCATCAACATTACAGCTGTACCATCTCTGCGTTTGAAGCCAAATGAATTGCACCAAGAACTTTCTGCTCGTTCTTTGAGGATGCAGGAAAAAAAAGAAAAGATGTTACTTGAAGATATTTTACAATCAGATAATGGAGAAGTTCAAATAGCATCAACTGCTGAACTGGCAGATGTACCATCGACAAGCAAAGAAAGTGATTATGAAATTATTCTACTAAAATATGGTTGCTTTTACAAGGAAATAAAACAATAAAAGACAAGTTTCAGAAGCATGCTTGAAATGTAATACTTACCAAAAAGAAATCGCTAAATTGCAGAAATGTGTTACGGATAATGCCGAAACAGAAATTAATGGAGAATTGAAAGATACAACAATATTTGCTGACATTCTTACCAAAAGTCAGTTGGATCTAAAACTTAAGAAAAAGGAACGCCTACAATGGACTTCTGAAGAAATTTCTAACGCGTTTACAATACTATATGTTAGTAAACGCTGCTATATATTCCTTAGGCAGACTTTGAAGTATCCATTGCCTGGGATATCCACCCTGCAAAAATGGGCATCAACTGTACAGATGAGGAATGGGTTACTGCATGGTGTTTTTCGCTTTATGGCAATGTCTGGAAAAACAATGAAGACTTTTGAAAAGGTTGTTGATTTGTCATTTGATGATATTAAGGTATCTTCGGTTTATGAATATGACCAAAAAGAAGACGAAATCATAGGACCACATTCGCAAATGCAGGTCATAATGGCAAGAGGTTTATTTGCAAAATGGAAACAACCCTTATTTATCGACTTTGACCAAAAGATGACTAAAGAAATTTTAGATGACGTAATTGCAAAACTGCATAACATCGCTTATGACGTTGTAGCATGTGTATCTGACTGTGGAGGAAGCAATATTGGTTTGTGGAAAGAACTTAATATTACCTACGAGCATACGTTTTATATAAACCCAATATCCTAAAATAACATATACTTTTTCGCTGATGCACCGCACTTGTTCAAATTAATTAGAAACTGGTTGTTAGATACGGGATTCATTTTAGCGGATGGAACTGTAATTGATAAAATGCCATTACTAGAATTAATAAATAGCACTTCATCAGAAATTAGCTCCTGCCATCGCTTAACAACTAATCACGTTTAGTGTCAGAATACGCAGCATCAAAATGTTGCCCTTGCTGCACAATTATTATCTCACACTACTGCCACAGTCTTAAAGCATTATTTACCAGGACCTGACAAAACATTAGCGAATAATGTTGGAGAGTTTATCGAAATGTGCAATGCCTGGCTTGATGTTATGAATTCTTACAATCCTGCAGCATCCTTGCTTACCAATCAGCCATTTGAAAAACAGTTCCAGCAACAGAGTGAAATTTTAGGAAAAATGGAAGAAACGATAAAAACCATGCGCTGCACATCAAAGTATATTTAGTCTCCAAATATTTCAGAAAGGCGTCTTAGTCTCAATATCATCTTTGCGTGGTTTATATGCAAATTTGAAGAAGAAATTCCAAATATCATACATTTTAACCCATAGGCTGAACCAAGACTGTTTGGAAATTTTTTTTCACAGGTATGTATTAAAAATTATGAAATTGTTAAGTATTACATGTAATAACAGGATTTTCGATAAATTATAGATACGTACAAGAGGGGGTTTACACGACTATCCTTCACCTCTCAATGCTCTATATCGAGTCAGAATGATTTTATTAGGTAGAAACCAAGGAGTTATACAAAAAAATCTAAATATCTAACGTAGGAGAACCACCAATAGGTCAGAATGATTTTATTAGGTAGAAACCAAGGAGTTATACAAAAAAATCTAAATATCTAACGTAGGAGAACCACCAATAGATCCAGCTCCACAGGAGCTGACAGTTACAGAGGCCAACATTCCGACAGTTCCAATACAACATCTTCAACATCAATATCTACCACATCTAGAGACACAGCAACGATTAGTGAAAAAGATGGTCTAGAATATGTTGCAGGGTATATTGCAAGGAAATTAAAAGAAGAATATCCCAATTTAGGCTCCTACACACATAAATCTGTAACCACACACAATTATTCAATACCTACTTGGCTTCAGCACTTATCGTTTGGAGGCTTAACGCAGCCTTCCCTGCAATGGATGCAAGACGTAAAAGCATTAGAAAAAAATTTAGACGTTTTGACGGTGATACGTATAGGCCACGGAAGAATATTGTAAAAAGAACCGCCAAATATTTACACAAAAATCAGCCGACCATTCCATACCGTATAATAGAAGCTTTTGCAAAACAGAGAATTTTCATCAGAATAAAATATTTAAATATGGAAAAGAAGAAGGCATGTTATAAAAGGAAACGTTTATCCCAAGACAGAAAAATTTCGTCAAAATATAGAAAAATGGTGGAGTAGTAGGCGTGCTATAGTGAATTTAATTATTTACATTTTAAAATTAATTTCAAACATTATATTCAACTAATTACGATGCTTGATATATTATGTACATTAATATTCCTTTGCGATATTAATAAACACTTCCTTGCCTTTATTTTTAATATTTAATACATGTTATATTTGCATTAATAAGTGACTGCAACACGTGTATATATAAAAGCACCGGTTAGATAGCACATTCCGTGGCGTCATCAGCGGTCGCACTTGTGATTGGTTCATAAAATATTAAGCAACCTACAGTAGATAATAAACCTTGAGTTGAAGGTACTAATAACTTATTCCTCAAATATCTGCATAAATTCAACAAATAAGTACTATTGAGAGGTGGATAGACGCGCAAATAAATGCTATGCAACTTTATTAGTAGATTGAAAGACCGGGCCAATAATTGTTAAATAAATTTATTAGGCACTCTTATTTGGCGAACTTCAAGGATGCGTCTTTCCACCCTCATTTATCTGTCAAATAACTATTCAACAAATAAATTCGGGCCTAGGCATTTTAAAAGTTGGCAATACCTTTTGCTTGTAGTAACTTCAAGCCGTTGCGATAGAAAAGGATAGTTACACACCTAATTATGAGAGAGAATAAAGGATGGAGTATACCTGAAATCCCGCTTAAATTTTTCGCGGAAATGCGCCATTTTATAAGCACACGTGCTATAAATTGCATTGAAGAAGGCATTGTATTGTACTGGATAGCGATAATGTTCATTGGTTGGGTTGAAATTCCAGTGCGGCTGCCAACAGTATGGAAGACACAGAGTTCCAACTCAGTATATTAGTGTTCTGGTTTAAGTAGTAAGTGCATCGTAGAGTAGAGTTAGTTAATAAAGAATCGTAGAGCAGCGTAGAGTAAACTTGTAATGTTACGTTTTTTATATATATTTAAAGTTTACCAAGTGTTTCAATTAATTAATACCCTTTCAAATATAAACATGAGAGAAGTTTAATACATGGCGACCCTGCCAGTCGTGATCCAGCTAATCCTGCCAGTTGCGATTCAGCTAATCCTGCCATTTCGGGAAATTAAGATTTAATAAAATGGGAGCCAGCCAATCAAAAGAAGAGGTAATTATAGCGCAGGCAGGAAATAACGGCAAATCATTTAATGCCATCGAGAAAATTCAAGGATTGTCCTTCAGCGAAATACTCGGAATTGTTGCATTTGTATGCTTTCTTTTGGTGGTCCTAGTTTATTTGATAAGAAGATGCAAGAAAACGATTGAAAAGAAAATCAGAACCGAAATAAGGAAGAGCCAGGACGAGCTTAGGATCCAAGAGATGACCCAGAAGAGAACGCAAGACGTGTAATAAGTGTCTAGTGAAGTAAAAAATGGCTTCTCTATTACAGTTAAGTGAGAAAAAAATATTGCGTGTGCCTGTAGAGGAAGACCGAAAATATCAACAAGCGTCTTACTGACAAATAAGGACTTCATGGTAAATTTAGAATTATTGGGATTTAAAATAAGTAAGAAATACGTTTTCAGGCAAGTTAAGTTATTTTTGCAAATGAGTAAAGTCGATTCATTTAGGGATATTTGACGCTAGAGTTTTTTATAGGAATTTAGCTAAAGATAATCAACAAAGAAGGGTAGATTTAAATGTTAATAATAGTAAGCTTCTCAAATTAGACAGTATAGAAAAAGAGCTTGACAGAAAGAATTACAACTTTGTAGTTAATGACGAAACAGAAATCAAGGAAGTAAAAGGTTATGTTGAATCAACAAAACGAATTATTGCTGATATTGGTAAAACGTTAGGCGATAGGATAAAAAATATACGTGAAATAGAAAATACAGTTAAAATAGGAAAAATGAGTGAAAACTTTGACTTAAAAACTGCGTCTAGCTTATTGCCTTCTCTAGACAATACAGAGGATTCTGTTAAACAATTAATTGATGCCATTGAATTATACGACAGTCTTTTAGAAAGTGACGGGAAAATTATTTGAACAAAATTCGTTTTGAAAACTAAACTCTCACAGAATGCTAAATTACGTTTAGAAGCACAAATATGCGAATAATGAAGACTTGATTAAAGACATGAAGAAAAACTTGCTAGTCAAACATTCTCCTACGGCGTTATCAATTCAATTATATAATGCGCGCCAAAATGAAAAATCTATTGATGAATTTGGCAAAACGATTGAAGAATTACTGGTCAATTTAACATTAGCACAATCTGATGGTAATAACGAAACAGTCAAAATTTTGAAGAGTGCAAATGAAAAGATTGCAATAAATACATTCGCAAACGGTTTACGTAACCATGAATTACGTACAGTTATCAAATCACGAAATTATTCCAAATTAAAAGACGCTATAAGTGGAGCAAAAGATGAAGAAGTTACAAAAAACACTTCTTCATCACAAGTTTTTCACTTACGGGGAAAACATAATTTTTTTAAAGGTCGTCGTACGATTAATAAACAAAATACTTACAGTCGGCAAAATTCTTATCAAAGGTCGCAAAATCACCTAAATAACAATTACAGCAGGTGGAATACTAGAAGCGATCGTTTTACACGTGGAAACATGAGAGAAAATAATAACAGCAGGAAATTCACGCAAAGAAGTTATTACGCTTTTTTTAAATTTATTTTAACCAGTTCAGCAATCTAGTGCTATGCATGGTTTAGTTGGCTTAGTTTACATTTAACACTATTGACATACCGGGATTACCATAGTGGTTTACCCGTTTACTATTGTCATTCACTATCACTGTCATCAGTTGAAAGAGGATCTTGGGTCAGTTTACGTTTTAAGCGCTGGTGTATATGCTTTGCTCCTAGGTTGTAGTGAGTTGCTCCCGCACAGTTGTTTATATTTTTGAAAAATGTTCTTGCCATTTTTCTGATGAACTGCTCGATGGTTGGAATGTTTAGTTCGGTGTGTAGTTGCTGATTTCTTACGTACCATGGTGAGTTCGTGGCTATTCGTAATATTTTATTTTGCAAAACCTGGATCTTCCTGAGGTGTGTCGATGAAGCTGAGCCCCATATGCTGCATGCATACATTGCAACTGGTCGAATGATTGCTTTATAGATGAGCATAGTGCATTCTATTTGCAGTGAGCTTTTCCTATTTATTAATGGGTAAAGCAAAGCAAGTCTAGCATAGCTTGCGTTTAATTTACGATTTATATGAAATCCCCAAGTTAATTGTCGATCTAGGTAAACTCCTAGGTATTTAATAGCACTATCCCGTGTATTCCATAATATTTCTTCATTGTTTATAACAATGTTAGCTGGGTCTGCAAGGCGGCGAAGAGTAAACACTTTAGTTTCACATTTTGTTGGGTTAAGAGATATGTGCCATTTGTCCATCCAGTTCGAGATTGTATTTACGCTGTTTTGTAATTCGTTTGAGGCTTCTAATAGGTCATTGCTCTGGGTGAGTAATGCCGTGTCATCGGCGTACATAGCAATTGTTGTATTGTCTAATCGAGGGATATCGTGAACATAGATGTTGAATAACAGTGGTCCCAATATGGAGCCCTGTGGCACACCCGCATGGATAGGCCTGGATGTTGAAAATGTGGAGTTGACTCTTACAGAAAAGGTGCGCTGAGTGAGGAATGAACGTATAATATTTATCAGGAAGTCAGGGATATCGATGTGTTGCAATTTGAATAGTAGGCCTTCTGTCCAGACCTTGTCAAAGGCCTGGGCAAAGTTATTACGCTAAAAATGTAGTAAATGAGGATGACTCAGGTCCTTCGAATTCAAATCAAAAATTTTTTCGTCCCCAACAATAGATATACGGATAATAATTCTATAGTTTTAAGTATGAATGCGTTAAATTTTGTAAGCATAAGATACGAGATGAACGATTTATCTTTTCTCTTAGATACTGGAGCATCAATCAGTATAATTTCTGCGTCATCTTTGAAACATGATCAGTATTATTTATTATTGACTACAAAAGTAGTAATGAACTAATGCAAGTATAAATAATAAAGTGTTTAATCCACTACCGTCGTATAGTTTCTTTAGTTTTAAACAAGGGCCAGGACATGAGCTATCCATAGCATTCCAACCCCTAGATAAAAAGGGTTGGACCGTTACAGTAGTTAATAATTTTGTATATTAATTTTTGTAAGTTTGTAAGTTCATTCCAAGTAAATGTATTAGTAGGATGTAAATAAAGAATTACAAGTTTTTCTTATTTCTAATTACATAAAATGTGAATAATTTTCTATAATAGTTAAGTTTATGTTAATAATAATGTAAATTTTATTATATGAATATTATATTATATATATATTATATGAAGTGCTCAGTGCGCGGTCTAAATAAATTTCAAATTAAATTTCGTGTCCGCGTAGTGCAGCGAAAAGGCGCGGGTGGCGTGCGCATTCAGGATTTGTACCAGCCTTCCACTTTGTTTCTACCGTCAGTAGGTCCCCCGCCAACATAAAATTATCAGAAAAATTCTAGAATAAGAATTGGAGGTATAAAAGGGTGCCCCAGCTTCGAAACTCGAAGAAGAACTTGAGTAACCAGAGTCTACCGAGATCCATTCAGGCCGCCGTTAGAGTACATTTGACCAAAAATCCAATCCCGTTAAAATACCTGTACCAGTTCAAAGTAAATATTTTAATCCCAGTCAACTACAGTTTGTTTTTAAAGTCAAGCCCGCCAGTGGAACATTCGGTCGCTCGGTTGTTTAGGGGTCACTTTGCCCTTTTAGAATACAAACTAAAAATTGTTGTCAGCCAAGTGTGGAGATACATCTAGCGTCCGTCGCTTTGGGTCATTTTCTCTGTGATATTACGCTGGGTGTAGAACCAGCCAAAAAGTTTGGTCTGAAATAGGAACTTTGGGTCATCACCCTCTTCTTATTTCTTACTTAAACTTCAGAAAAGATTATTAAAAGTATAATTCGTTTTCTCAATAGCTTAGGGGTTATATTCTCCTTTTCAACGGAGCTAGTGAATTTATACGTAGGGTTTTGGTAGCCTTAAGCTTTAGAATTAAAAGAATCCTTCTTTTGAATACCCGAATCGAACCTTTCACAGATTCTAAGTTCATTCCGTATTTTGACACACTCCACGGGGGGTGTTCAATATTTATTTGTTATGCAACGGGAGCTCTTTGAGAATGCCCAGGGTTCAATGAGACTCGCAACACCAATAAACCTGTTATAATTATTTATTATCTTTACATATACAATGTATAGTTTAAAACTAAGGTATTTGATTGAATTTATTGTAAACAATACAATTAGTGTGTATAAAAAAATAAATCTACTACGCCACTGCTCGGCACAACGGTTAGCTCCGCCACTGACCAGAACTGGTACCCCTGATCGGTTGACAGTTGGTACTGAGTCGGACAGGCGCAATAGACTGGCTGTCAACCCAAAATGGCTGTATTTTCTGTAAATAGAACGAATTATCCACCCAAAGGTGGTTGCGGTTAATTTTTGGAGAAGGATCTGTTGTATACGGAAATTCGGATAATAATTGAAACCAGGAAGGATGACTAGGATCAATACTGTACGGTAAATAACAAATAAATGGTTAATAACGGGGGGGCTTGAGGTCAAACACCTCGATTATATGAATTTACTAATTAATGTCTTCACAGAAGTACCCTAATGCTATACTTCGAAAACAATAAAGCGGAGGAGCTCAATGCCTACGTTAATTGAATTTAAATGGAGCTTGTACTGGAATAAACTCACATGTGCACACACACTAGTGACAAGCTTTGAAAGTCAAAACTTTGTTTTATACTCGGTTATTGCGATTATAGTGGTTTCAAACGGGCTAAATAACGGGAAACCTGAACGGGATTAAAGGAAACAATAAGTGAAATCCTTTTTAACTCAACAAACGGTTTTACAACGGAATGGCAGGTATCGTAACTTGACTTTGTTAAAACGGAGAGGTTTTAAACGGTAACCAGTAAGTAAATGTTCTCGTTACGCTTTATACCAAATACACACTGGCTCAAGTAAATGTGCCTATTGCAGTATAGGGTTAAACTTTTCACGAGCACAATTCAGCTAACTGGAAACCGCCTCAAAATAAGATATTCCGTTCCAGCTTGCGCTGGCACGTGCAATCTTCACGGACTCAAAATTACTAATCGGGGCAACCAACTACGTTGTCTTTAAAGAAGCGATCCAACTTACCGTTGGAATCGAAGCCTCTCTAAATCAACGTTTAGACACGGAGGGTTGAAATCTAAAACAAAACCACTATAAATCGCACTACACAGGTACTTACGCAAATTGAATTAAACTGAAGTAAAACACTGATTTTACTCCAGTATTTAAACTCGGGCAAAATACAAATACTCAAGCTGGTTGATTTACAGGAAATCACGGACTTTCGGAAACGGTAAATGGCAAACGGTAAAGGTTAAACGGTTAACGGGAAAGCTAAAGGTTTAAAGGTTCAAGTGCTAAGACTCGAGTTTTTAAGGCTCAAGTGCTAAGACACAAGTTTTCTTATTAAAGCGAGGTCCGGCCATTTTATACGGTTCTCCCTGGTTCGTCCCCACCAAATAGGAAGGAGGTTGACGGCGCGGCTACGGATTTTCGTTGCACAGCATTTACAACACCAAAATGTCGGATACGAAGGACGTCCAAAAAGTTTGGTGCTTAAATAAAATGCTGCAACGTTACATTCCTCCATCCCTCGGGGGTAACAGGAAAACTAGGCACCATGGAACGTTGCTGGGTTGGACGGGTGTCGGACTTTCGGTTGGCCATGGAACGCTGCCGGGGTAAATCTCTATGCGGAGGGACTGGATTGAAGAGCATCTCGGGGGGCAGTACTAGGGGAAACTGTTAGCGTAGCTAACTGATCCTTCCTAATCCTTATAAAGGAAGTCTTGTCGAGGAACACTCGAATCCTCTTCTTTCTGGGTCCCCGTCGGTTGGGCTTCTTCTTCGCCACCCTTGACCCAAGAACTTCGGAGTTGGGGTCGACAGTGACGGGATCAGGCACTTGGACGGCGACGACCTCTGCTGGTTGATGCGGAACGATCCCCAGAGACTCCATGATAGACTAGACCTTGGCCGAAGGGATCGATACCTTCACCGACTTCACGGATTCCGGGATAGAAGTGGCGTTGGTCTCCATATCCATAGGCGGAGGAGTTCCTGGGGTCAAAGGGTGTCTCAGCATATCTGGGGTTCGGGGTGACGGCGTAAAATAGAGTGAAGTCGTTGTCGGGACAGGCGGCGGAGTTACAGGTGAGTCCCCGAATAACTGTTTCATTTTTTCCGCTAATCTTCCTTCTCTTCCAGGAGTCATAGGCTGTAGGTATGCAGCGTACACTGGTGAATACGCGGCGTTCTGGGGGGACGGTATATGTATGGTTGGAGCCCCAATTCCTCCCAGGGACACTTGAGCCAGGACACCTTCCTTGGCAGGGATGTTAGGCGGCGGTGGTAGGTATTGCTGCGGCACCCATGGACGGATCTTGGACCGGGATCTCTTCACTTTCGAAAGTTTTCTTGGAGCCATCTTGCTTCTATCGTTAGTGACAGTAAACTGGCTCTTTTGTTCTGGAGTTGCTTCGGCACGTTCCAGGGGTATGGTCTCATCTTGGAGGTACAGCGTACGGTGGTCAGGGCGAATACCGCACTGAAGGCGTGACAGGATATCCAGCCCCATGATGGCTTCAGTGGTTAGGCTGGGTAGATACTCCCAGGAGGCTACCATTATTACTGTACCGATGGTGAAGGGGACTACGAAGCATCCTTCGGTCTTCACTAATGTCCCATCGGCGAGTTGGACATGGGATGAACGGTGAGCAGCGGGGGAGTAACCTTCTTCCTTTAAGAAAGTTCCTAGGTGGCGTCCTATGTAAGACTTGGTCGCTCCGGTGTCGACAAGGGCTGTAACCTCCCGACTTCTTATTTGCAGCCTCACAAATAACCTAGACTCCAGGGCGGATAACGGGGAGAGGTGCTGTGGCGTACTGCGGGTATGTTGCTTGACGACCTGGAGCCAGCGGGTCCATTCGTCTTGTTTGCGCAAGACCGGGTCCTGGGGCTGCCGAGGAGGCCTTAATTCCTGCGGCGCCCTGGTTCGCCGGGGGCAATTCGGATGATCGGACCTGACCCCTTCTTTTTGGCACCAGGAACAGAACAATTTTCGGGGCCGACGACATCCGCTCCTCCAATGGCCGGCCCCACCACAACGCCAACATCCCCGGACTCGGGCCGGGGCAGCCGGCGACTGGCTGGTCTGTTGCGGGTTACGGAATTCTGCTACCTTGACTTCCTTGGGATCGGGTATCGGAGCTGACGGTTTCTCTCTAGGAAGTATTGGTCGGGGAACGGGAACCTCCTTCGTCTGCTGTAGGGCCGCCATTTTAGGCGATGGTTTTCCACGGTTCTTGCTTCCAGTGTATGCGGTTTCGGACACAAACACGTGTGCAGGAGGCGGCGGTGGACGAAACACTGCTGATTCCAACTTCTAAAGTAAGTTTATGAAATGTACTGCGGTGACTTGTGAAACGAAAACAGATAGCACTTACAGTGTTCAGTGGTTCCAAACAGGTGATTTCTAATGGTACTTGTCAGATGAATTTTAAGGAATGTTGTTTACGTTTAAAATAACGCTGGAATGACACAATAATATGCAACTATCGTAATGCACGCAGTTAAGTAACTAATCATCATTTTAGTAAAATTTTCCAGTGGAGTTTCTCTTTGATGAGAGAGTGCTAATATTTGTGTTTAGAAGTGAAATTTGTGAACTTTTTGCGACATTTGTTTTTCGATTTTTTGTGAAAATTTATTAGACTACAATGGCAACAAAACTGGGTGTCTGTAATCGAAACAGTTAGTGCTTAATATAATAAATTATTTTAAAGAAGAACGAAGAAACGCTGGGGCTTGGATTCCTGTTGATAAGATTCAAGAAAGAAATACTGCAGCTGCAAATATAAGCCTAAGTACTGTGCAGCGGATATATAAGGACGACAAAGAAAATATACTTAGCGCACCAAAAAAGCGCAGTAAACCAAAAACTGCCGATGTTGATGAAAATATAAAAATGCATGTTCGAGATGTCACTTTCAACTTTTACGCCAGTAGCACGCCTTTTACACTAAAAATTCTGCGAGAAGGTTTGAAGGATCGCGGGTTTGATATAGGACTAGGAGCTTTTTCCCGGCTTTTAAAAAACTGTGGTTTTAAATATAAAAAGGACTGCAATCGACGGTTTCTTTGTGAAAAAACATGTATTGTTAATCAAAGAATTCAATTCTTAAAGCCGTGTGTAAACAATGCCAATAAAATCTCATTGAAAGTATTTTTTCTGGATGAAACTTCTACTGATGAGCAAGTTATAAAAATGTGGCATAAAGCTTTAAATCAATGCGGTGAAAATTAATGGAAAAATTGTGTACGATATTCCGAAGATCTTATAAAATCTTGGCGGCATCCTGAAATTATAGTCGACGAGTTGGAACCTTTAATAATTAATTTGGGTGATGATTCATCGGATAGTGAAGACGACGAATATGAAGAGGACAGCGATTATAAACTGTTTTATTAAAATCAGTGTCCATGTTATTTAAATGCAATAATATTTGTCTATTTCAGTCATCTTTAATTGTGTGCAAAATATGAAACTAATTGAAATGTAATCTTTTAGTCGATGTTATTTAGTAATGCTAAAGAAATGATATTTAGTTTGTTCGTGAGTCACTCCGGTTTGTGTTTAACCTGTTTTAAAGTAAGTAATTTATTTGCAAATAATGCCAGTGGCGTACAAAGTTTGTACCTGATTCACCTTTGTGTTCAAATTATTACAAATACATAATTAACAGAGCATTTTTAGTTATTAGTATTTCAGTAGAAATATAATTATTTTAATATTTGAATAACTCTTATTTAGATTCAAATATTTAAAAATAAAATTCAATTTCTCGCGCAAATTGGATGCAATAATAATCTTCAAACTGTTTTGTCTTTGATTTATATTAAGAATATTGAGATTAAACATGTAAAATATTGATAAATAGATGTTGATTTTTAGTTATCTGCAAAGAGGTTTAATTATTGTACTTTAGTAGCTAAATTGAATTCGACACTTGTTTTTGGTCACTGGTTTCTTGAGCACGTTGCCGCTCATCTTACTTCAACCGGTTATTTTACAAACATAATAAATAACTGATTGCGTCAATTAAAGAAAAAATTACAACAAACAGTCTGAATTTTCTTGGAGCAGGTAAAGGTAATACTTTAGTTATTTTACATGAAGATGATTACATACAAAAGGTTAATAATTTTATAACAACTTCAAATTTAGAAACTTGTAATAGAGATCCCACGACAAAATATCACATCAAACTAAAACTAACGTTAAATAACTGCATTGTTACCTTAACAAATTATGAGAAAAGAAAACGAATACACCCAAACCCACAACCACCAAAACTATACGGTTTAATAAAAATACATAAACCCCAAATGCCTATTAGACCGGTAGTCTCATACATAAACACACCCAACCACATGTTAGCAAAAACATTAAATAATATAATTACTAGTTTAGAATACACACCAAAATATTCTGTTAAAAATTCTTCCCTATTAATCAATAAGTTGTCCAGTTTAAGTTTACCATCACAATGCAAACTAGTTAGTTTTGATGTGGCCAATATGTTTTCACAATTACCTCCTCAAGAATGTTGATTTGACAAAACGAAGTGAGTTGGTTCAATTACTCGAACTTTGTATTAATCATTATTTTATTTTTAACGATAAAATTTATCTTCAGATGACGATTTACCAATGGAAACTCCAATTTCACCACTTTTAACTGATATATTTATGGAACATTTAGAAGATCGAATTTTTTAATCAAATCAAACTTCGAAAACTATGTTTTGGTTCCGTTACGTTGATAATATTTTAGCGTGTTTTAATAGTTCTCTTGAGTATACTGATGATTTCTTAACGTTTATTAATACTCTAGACTACACTAAAAGATAAACTTTCGTGAGAAACAGAACAAAACAGATGTGTTAATTATTTAGACAAACAAAAATTAATTCCAACAGCAAACTCGAATACTCTATAGAAAACCTACAGAAACCGATATCACAGGACTGATGTCACCATAAAACACATAAATTAGCAGCATCTAAGTCGTTAATACATAGAGCTCTAACAGTTACTCTAGGTGCCAGTGATACACCGAAGAGATTTCGATTATTAAACAAATTGCACACAGTAATGGATACAACACAAAACTAATCGAAAAGAAAAATTATAAATTAGCAATTCAAAAAATATTTTCGAAAGACCACTCTGAAAATGTTAAATATACTTCAATTCCATATTTCGGTGACATCGGAGAAAATTGGTAAAATTATAATCGAAACAAGTACATTTAAAGTAATTTATAGAACAACAAAAAACACATTCAACACCTTATTAAACGCTAATGATATAACTAACGATTCGATAAAATCAGGCATTTACAAATTAGACTGTTTACAGTGTAATTATGTATACATAGGTCAAACAATTAGAAATGTTGATACCAGATACAAAGAACACAAACGCTCATACAAATACAAACCCCAGAAACATTTAACTACGCTAAACACTTATTAGAACACAATCATGCATTGACATCAAATAATATAATAACATGTTTACACTTCTGTGATGATAAACGTAAATTGGATATACTCGAGGTCTTTCAAATTCACAAACACACTTTAACAAATACACCTTTAATGAATAAGCAAATTGAGCTCATAAATTCCCCGCTTTTGAAAGTTTTGGAATAGAAGACCAGAGCCAAGTCCGAAATCAAGATCGAGTGTGCTGTTGCCCTAAGTACACATGTTACAATATTAAAAGCTTTTGAAAATGACATGTAAAATGTCAAAATACGTATTAATCAAAAAATAAATACGTCTATATAATTAGTCTATTATTATTATTAAAATATACGATTGAAATTGTTTTGTTCCCTTTTTATTAGTTGAAACTGATTCGAGTTGGTTTGGTTTACCGAGGTGGTGAACGTATTTTCAAGTTGTCCTGCCAATAATTCTCATTTTTCTTGGATCTTCTGGATAAGTTCGACCAAGTATTCAAAGTGTTGGAATAATTACTAGTTGCCTTAGTGTTCTTTTGATGACTCACCACGTGTTCGGGTCTCCAGAGTTGAGTAGCTTGTCGATTGGCTTAAGTGGCTGCTGTATTGAAGGCTTCTATTGCGTTGTTGATGTTTTCATGTGTTGCTGGGTTTGAAAGACACGTTAAGTCATTATCAATTATAGTCCTGAATTTGTCCCAGTCAACTGGGCCGTTAATTAACTTTAGAAGTTGGGGGTAGTTATTTGGAGAACAATTTAGCTGAGTCTAGCGCATTTACTACTGTCTGATTTATTGGTAGCTTCAGACTTTTGTGCAATATAATGTCTAGGATGTCTATACGGAAAATTAATATATTCTGGTGGTGCCGATATTTGCACTCCTATTTGAGAGGTGATATTTTCAAATTTCAGCCGTTAGGGTTGGTTTTCTTGCAGTCCCAATTAATATGTTTACAGTTTCGATCTCCTACCAGTAATATAGGATGTTGACTACCAAATATGGATTGAAGTTCATTCTGAAGAAGTTGGTTGTTAGATGGCTTGTAGGTCGAAACTATTCTTAGTGTCGTATTGTTTACCATGGTAAGATTTATCGCCACAGCTTCAAACTGATTAATGTTTGTCAGGTCTGCTCAAGTTGCGGCAAGGTTGCGTCTTATTATTACTGCTGGTCCTTCTCATCCAGTTGCAGTTTCTCGGTCTTTTCTGAATGCTTCATAACCAGATATTGTAAATTTATCGTTTTTAATTAGATATGTTTCTGTGATGTATGCTAAGTCTATGCAATGTCTAGCCATTGATATAAAAATTATTCTTTGTTGTTTTAAACGTTTGGAGTTCCATTTTAAAAAGGTTAACGGATTTAAGGGAATTTGATTGCTTTGCACCATTTTGGAATAACATAGGGGTTAGGAACACGATAAAAATTTTTATTTGACCCTCGAGTCGACTCCATGTCAGATGATGATGATGATGATCATGATCAAGACATGGGGTGATAAATTCTACAATAGATTGTAGGATATTAGAGATGATAGGATTAGAGCCTAAAGTAGTTGGGTTTTTGGTACCTGAGACGCTGAGATTGAGTATAGGAAGACGTTTTTGTATTTATGTTGCATACGTCGCATTGGCAGTGATTTCACCAGTAATTAAAGAGTTAGGGTTGGTGGATCTAATTATAGGAAATTATGGCTTACCATTGAACTTTTTTATGTATGAGCAACCTCTGTAGTTTGCCATATGTTCCCCTCCACGATTGACACATGCTAGGTTTCCGGTATCTTAATTTTTGTTGAACTGAGAGTAGTGATGATGCTCTGCACATTTGGCGCATCTTGAGGTAAGGGTAAGTGACAGTTTTTTGTGTCCTATTAGCTGACAGTTGCTGTACCATTGCTACACAGTGTAGCAGTCTCTTTAGATTAAAAATGACCTTTCATTTTTACTTAATTGAACTGCAACAATTGGCATTGGTACTTTTCTATGATTCAAAAATTGGGCAGTTTTAATTGCAGGGTAATTTAAGTTGATCAATTATGTGATAATTTCTTATTCTGTTTCCATCGATTTTGATTTAAGTTGTAAAATTGCGTTTCATCTTCCTTTTTTCCTGATTAATGTAAAGTGGAATTCGTTAAAATTTCTGCCATGATAGATGAATTTTCCACAGTTACACTAAACTAAAACAATTTTTAATAAAATAAAATTAAAAATGCATGTGCAGTACTTGATGCGTTGTTGCGTTTGACGTCCAGCCGTCAGTAGCAAAAAACTTCAAAGTGTCAAATCACCGCCCGTCGTTCTTATTTCGTACTGTCAGGGAAAAGTGTCAACCTGTCTGAAACGTAAAACGTAGTTTACGTACTTTAGTATTCTAATAGCATTTATTTGTCGTTTTATTATTACAGATAACGGATTTATATCAACTGTATTTATTTGTCTGAGTTGTGCATAATTCAAGGTTTTGGTAATTATACGTTAATATATTTGTTTACACCTGCAATAACAAAAGCAAATATTATGTTAACAGTTGAACTGCACTACTTAAGTGCAGCATGTAAGGTCATACCATGTCCATCTTCTCTAAAATATTTACGGAAATTTAACCTTGTAACCAACCAATAAGTAGTAATTAATAAGTAAATATATAATCAATAATATCAACGAGTTTATTATTAGCTTCTATTTGTTTGGTACGTACCTATTTCGATGTGATAACAGTTAACACTTAATTTTAGCACATTAAATGTTGGTTTCGGTTTTAGTCTTGTTCTTCCATTCCTAAATTTCTAATTATCGCAATAATTCTAACATTAAGGAAAAGTATAATCAAGAAACAATGTAACCCAACACTAACTATCAAACACACAGATTGGAAAGCGTTTCAAGAAGAGTTAAACACCAGAGTTCAGCTGAACGTGCCGCTGAGAAATAAGGAACAAATAGACCACGAAGCTGAAAAGCTTATAGTGGACATGCAAGAAGCTGTTTGGAGCAGTACTCCAGAAATCAAAACAAAAATGATAGATAACAATTACCCCCAAGGAAATCGAGGAGCTAGTTACGGAAAAAGAAGAGCCCGCAGAAAATGGTATCGAACCAAAGCCCTAATAGATAAAATCAAACTAAACCGTCTCACACGATAGCTGAAGAAAGAAACACAGGAAATAAAAAACGAATCGGTGAACACCTACCTTAAAAATCTGACAAACGACAAAGATCCTGACTATTCGGTATGGAAGGCAGTCAAAAAAATCAAAAGACCGATAACCCCGGTGCCACCACTAAGAACTGAAAACAGTTGGGCAAGAAACAACAAGCAGAACGCAGATCCCTTAACAAACCACCTCGAAAAGATATTTCAGCCGAATTAACAACAAGTACAAAATGAAGCATTGTATGCGGAAGATGAAAGAGAGGAGGAAGAAATAAAATTTGTCACACCACGAGAAGTGGTAAAAGAAATTACAGAAAACATAAATCCAAAAGGAGCTCCGGGATTTGATTTAATAACAGGGCAATTATTGAAACACCTATCTAAAAAAGAAATAGTAGCACTAACATAAAACCCCCGAATGAAACAGCATCACATCGGCTCATCTCGCTCTTACCGATAATATCACAGCTATTTGAAAAACTAGTACTCAAAAGGCTCAAACCAATAATGGAAAGAAAAGAACTGATACCAACACACCAGTTTAGATTCCGAAATCAACATTCAACTTAGAGTAAGATCACAGGGTACTATATACAATAGAGAAAAGTTTTTAACATAATAATGTCTGCTCAGCAATCTTCTCAGATGTTACCCTGGCTTTTGATAAAGTATGGTATCAAGGACTAAAACATAAACTAGAAAAAGATCTACCAAAACAATTTGCTGAACTTCTGAAATCTTACATCGCAAACAGACTATTCAGAATCAAGCAAGCAGAAGAATATTCAAACTTACACAAAATTAAGGCAGGGGAACCACAAGGTAGTGTGCTGGGGCCAATACTATACCTATTGTAAACCAACTACACCCGTCAACCAATGAGATAACAATAGCAGCGTTGCAGACGACACTGCAATACTAGCGGTAGGCGAAGGAACTGAAAAAACTGCAGAAACATTACAACAAGCCACAAACCAGGTGGACAGATGGACAAAACGATGGAGAATAAAACTAAACGAAAGCAACTCAGTGCATAGCAACTTCATGAACAAGAAGGATGATTATGTTATTTTTACATCAAAACAGCGCCCTCTGTATACCAAATGTATCATGCTCCAAAATAAATATAGTCGAGAGTGAACTGTGTACGTGATTGAATGGTTAACCTAACTTTTACTCTGCACAACAGGTTATGGGCCCAGAATAGCCACAAGGGTTAGTAAGTGCGTTTAAAGTTTTTGTAGTTTAAAATCACGTGTTCTGAATATCTCTCGGATATGGCAGTAAACTTTTTAGCGAGTGTGCCGAAGTTGAAAGGCCGAGAAAACTATGGGGATTGGGCTTTCGCGGTAAAAAACATGCTAGTCTTGGATGATTTGCACGGTTGCCTGGACGGTACTGAAACGGACGCAAATAAAGACGGCAAAGCAAAGGCAAAATTAATTCTAACTATAGATCCATCACTTTATGTGCATGTTAAAGAAGTGACAACGACGAAGGGAGTGTGGACTCAACTACAGAAGTTGTTTGATGACACCGGTTTTTCCAGAAGAGTTGGTTTGTTACGCACACTAATTTCAATTAGATTAGAGAATTGTGATTCGATGGAATCCTATATTACTCAGTTAATTGAAACGGCGCAGAAGTTAAACAGCACGGGTTTTCAGATCGATGATAAGTGGATTGGATCGTTACTATTAGCTGGTTTGCCAGAAAAGTTTTCACCAATGATAATGGCCATCGAACATTCCGGGCTTGAATTGACAGTGGATTCCATTAAAACGAAGTTGTTGGACGCGGAACCAGTCGGTAATGTAGGCAATGCATTTTTTGGTTGGAACTCGAACAAGAGTAGAAGTAGTACGCATGTCCGTGCCAGTAGTTCAAATACAACTGTCAACAATGTCAAAAAAAACGTCAAATGTTTCGGATGTAAACAAATGGGTCACTATAAGAACAAATGCCCGAACAAAGGTGAAACCAAAAGTTCCAATGCATTCAGTGCAGTATTTCTAAGCGGACAGTTTAGTAAAACTGATTGGTACGTTGATTCAGGCGCTAGTGTTCATTTAACAGTGCATCGCGATTGGTTGCAAAGTTTATCAGGAACAGCTGGTTTGAAGGAAGTTGTAATTGCAAACAACCAAAAATTGCCTATTTCATGTGTAGGTAACATAAACATCACGACAGTAGTGGACAAAGATAATTACAACATTACTATAACTAATGCTATGTGTGTTCCTAGTTTAACAACTAATCTCATATCTGTCAGTCAACTGATTGGAAATGGTAACACAGTAAATTTCGAGAAGCATGGTTGTAAAATCTACAACAAAGAAAATGTATTAGTAGCCACAGCTGATTTGGTTAACGGTGTATACAAGTTAAAAACTAAGGGCTACCGAGTATTTAATCCCGAAAATGGTACTGTTATCACTAGCCGAGACGTTGTCATTATGGAAAACACTGATGAAGAACAGAAAATTGTCATAAAACCAGATTCAGTGGGGGTTTTTACTGAAAATAAAAATGCTGAATCGGTAAAAAATTCATTAGAAATTGAAGACGAAGAAGATGGAGATGCAAGGGATCTAGATGAGAATGCAGGCAGCGACAGCGATTACATACCCGATGTAACTCCAGAAAATGAGATACCAGTAGAGACGTTGCGAAGGTCGAAACGAGAGCAGAAACCTCGAATGTATGAAGATTATGTTACTTATGTATGTTCCGCAAGTAACATAGAAATCGACAGTGATCCAGCTACAATGGACGAGGCCTTGTCAAGACCGGACGGAGCGCAGTGGAGACAGGCAATGATAGAAGAATATAATTCATTTGAAGAAAATGAAGCATGGGAGGTCACAGAAATGCCAGAAAAAGGAAGTGTTGTGGAGTGTAAGTGGGTGTTTAAGAAAAAGATTAACAGTGAAGGTAATGTGCGGTACAAAGCCAGGCTTGTAGCAAAAGGCTATACGCAAAAATTAGGTGTTGATTACGATGAAACTTTTTCACCAGTAGTTAGGCATTCTACTTTAAGGTTGTTAATCGCTTTAGCAGTTAAGCTAGACTTAACCATAACTCACTTAGATGTAATGACAGCATTTTTGAATGGTCACTTAGATGAATTATTATATATGAAACAGCCTGAAGGTTTTAAAATTCCAAATTGTGAGAACAAAGTATGTAGGTTAAAAAGGGCTATTTACGGTCTAAAACAATCTTCTCGTATGTGGAATAAAAATGTAGATCAAGTTCTAACTGATATAGGGTATAAAAAATCAGATCTAGAGCATTGTGTATATGTAAAAACCAAAGGAAAATTATTAACTATAGTAGCACTATACGTGGATGATTTCTTTATATTTTCAAATGATCCTGTTGAAACTGAATATTTAAAGTCGAAACTAAATGACAGATTTAAGATAAAAGATTTGGGCGAAGCCAAACAATGCTTAGGTATGAGAATTACCAGAGATTGGGAAAAGGGTACTATAACATTAGATCAAACAGACTATATAAATCAAATATTAAAGAGGTTTAATATGTCAGAATGTAAATCTGTATCCACTCCTATAGAAACGCATTTAGAATTCACGATGCAGGTTGAAAATTCTAATGGTAACATACCTTATCAAAGGTTGATTGGGAGTTTGATGTATCTGGCAGTATTAACACGGCCAGATATTGCTTACTCTGTAAGTTTTTTGAGTCAATTTAACAATTGCTACACTCAAGCCCATTGAATGTGTGCTAAAAGGGTGTTGAAATATTTACAAGGCTCTAAAAATTATGGATTAATATTCCAGAAATCGGATGTAGATTTGCAAGGTTTTGTAGATGCTGACTGGGCAAGCGATAAGCAAAACAGAAGATCTTATACAGGTTTTGTTTTTCAATTATCTGGAAGTGCTATATCATGGGAAAGTCGTAAACAGAAAACAGTAGCACTGTCAAGTACTGAGGCTGAGTACATGGCAATTTCTGAAGCTGCTAAAGAGGCCATATATCTCAGAAATTTAGTATGTGAATTGACAGGTAGATTAAGTTGTATTCAATTGTTTAATGACAATATGAGTGCGCAAAAACTGGCTGTTAATCCCATATACCATAAACGTTCAAAACATATAGATATACGTCATCATTTTATTAGAGAAGCTATATCTAATGAAAGTGTTAAGTTAATTTATTTGCCAACAGATGAAATGAATGCAGATATATTAACAAAAGGTCTGAATGTTACGAAGCATTATAAATTTATGTTTAACTTAGGTTTAAAGGAATCATTGTAAGTTTTGATGTAGTGGGGGTGTTATTTTTACATCAAAACAGCGCCCTCTGTATACCAAATGTATCATGCTCCAAAATAAATATAGTTGAGAGTGAACTGTGTACGTGATTGGGTGGTTAACCTAACTTTTACTCTGCGCAACAGTTTGAGCCACAAGAGCAAAGGATGTTGTAGATCCCGGCTGATTTTAAATGTGATATATGATCATTTACGGATCTGAAACCGTTTCCCAAAGATTCACACAAACGCATCACAAAATCTGCGGTCGCTGAACATACTGGTTTAACTGGACATAAGACGGACTTTAACAACGCTCGGGTACTCGTCAGAGTACCTCATTACTTCCCTCGTATCATACGTGAAGCAATTGAATATAAGAAACAACCGAACAACATAAAGAGGGAGGATGGTTGCCCAACTGTTATAGCCAGCAAGCACTCCATCGTTCTGCCGGACTGGCTCAAAGAGGTTTAAATACCTCCGTTTCCCGGATTTGAGTTCAGTGTTCTATCACTCTGAAGATGCAAGCTACAATGTCTTGCAAAACGATACTTTGTACAGGTTCACAAACAGCTAACAGGCATAAGCCGATTAAGTAGTATTATTGTCCTGGCAAACAGAATACATTAAGATCAAATCCTTGTCCGCCCCAAGGTTTAAATAATCTAAGCACACGACCCTGTTTAGGCAGACAGGGTCTACGAACAAATATTGCTCAAACTTCTAGAGCAAATGCTTGTAAAGGCAGACAAGCTACAGGTCGGACCTTACCTGATAATGCTGGGTGTAGTTCCCAAATGACGACGCGGTTTAAGCCGAAAGTAAATTGTAATATTGACAATAAAAACATCTGTTACATTACAAGGAAGAATATATTCCTTTAGATTTTTAATGTTAAACATTTTCCAAACTTCT